>JAVYIG010008341.1:0-90598 GCA_035222895.1 Strongylocentrotus droebachiensis
CTTTTGCATACCAACTTCCAGAATAAAAGGATGAATGTTTCTTGAAATATGTGGCGTCAAAAAAATTGTGCGGAGAGGACATTATTTTGATATGCTGTTGGAACTGCCTGATACAGTTACGATTCATTTAATATTTAATGGCAGTAATGAAACTGGATATATGTAAGGTTTATTAGAACATATTGTTATCCCTGTTAGCACCTATTTATGATCTGCATAATAGATCTCCAATCACCCATCGTAGAGAAATTATCTTCTCCCTCACTTTAAGACTTACCGGTACTAAAAACTGGATTCACATTGAACTAAATATTGTCAGAAAGTACCTGGACAATACTGTGATTTTAATTTGTTATATAGTTACAAGTTTTTAGGAACAGTTAATCACTATCAGTGTAATGGAGATTGTACATGCTATACACTAACATTCGGAGAGGACATTTTGTGTGCATATGATTGGTGTATGTAATCGATCTTTCCTTATAAACACAACAATACTACATTTATGTGTGCAACTTATGTAGAATCTTATACAGAAGGTTTATGTCTCAAGAACATACATTTTGGGAATGCCCCTCATATCACCGTGCCAACTAAACATCTTAACTGGCAGATATGCCTTACAATATACAAGGCTTCAGATGTTCTCCTCAAAGCAGTTTTCTCTAAATGCAACAGAGGACTTACTGAGAGTCCATTGAAATCATTGTATTGGAATAAAGTATTGTGTCATTACCATTTTTGTTGTTGAAATCTTTTCCACAATGAATACAACTTTCGTTAAGAAACGAATTAACAACTGTTGCTTGTTTGTGTAAGAAGTCTCTTTCTTTGTACCTTTTGAAGATTATGAATGACAGGTAATTTTGAGCTTTGGTAAAGTGGATTGGTAAGACTATTGCATGAGGCAGTGATTTTTCTTGTGACAAACCTGCTGTAACAAAACTACAATGCATCATTCAATGCTAGCAGTCAAATTTAACATATGACAGAATGTCAACAATACTACCTTAAAAGTTACATAACTTTTAGGCCTATACATTAAAACACTTCTAGTGAGAACCTGAACAATCTCATGAAATGTATCAGCCACAAGAGATTCTTTCATGTAGAACAATCTTGTACAGTCAAAGATGTGCGTATTCACATTTAAAGGAGAACTAACCCCAAAGAATAAGTGTAGGTATTCTGAAAAACGAGATGTATTCCTGCCTTTTGATGTACAGTAAATCTTACGTACGTGTACGTGTATACACACATATATATATATATATATATATCGGGTATATATATATATATATATATATATATACGAATATTTCTTGGCAGGATGTAATGCCTTAAAGCATGACATGGGCAGCCATTTTCTTTAAAATGTGATGAACCGGGCGGAGTTATACACGTACATGTATCATGCATCACGCTTTAATTAGAAAGACTTTTAATAAAAAAAAAAAAAAAGCCTTTACTGCTGCTTGTAAGTGTCAGCTTGCATGGTGATGTAGATATACAGTAGGTTTGCGGGTGCACCATGTGAGAGAGAGAGAAAGAGAGGGTTGAGGAGTCCTGAAAAGGACTCTGACTCGGTAATCTTTCTTGGGGGTGTGGTAGTCCTGAAAAGGACTGTTTGTTATCTTTCTTAGCATATAGTTCTAAGGAAAACTATAGCGCTTGGAGAGGATGAGTGGCTCGACGTTTCGAACAGGTTGACTATCCGTCGTCAGGAGTGAAAGAAAGATTACCGAGTCAGAGTCCTTTTCAGGACTCCTCAACTCTCTCTCTCTCACACACATGGTGCACCCGCAAACCTACTGTATATAAAGACTTTACTGTTTAATGAGGGAAAATTATAGCAGGGCTTCATGAACTTGATGTAAAGTGGACCAGATTTCACTGCATCTTCCACCACGAAATATCTTCTACCAGAAATGTGTATGGACTAGGACAAAGCATCCCCACACCCAATAGTATACTTGTAATATCAACAAATTATCCACTTTTTCTATTGATTAACCTGAATATGAAGACTTTTGATGAAAGCATATAAATATGTCAAAAAAACTACTGTCCTCTCCGAAGCCAAAGAGACTATGTATATAGATGGTAATCATAATATCATTTCTTCATCGTAAAGTTGATAACTGATAATGTGGAATGTGGTATGCACACACACAATAAATGCAATGAAATGGATGGAAAGTTTTAATTCTTCAAGATATACATTACAAAATGATTACATCATGGAATTATAGAGGGTGAATGTAGGTTGTGAATTGATAGAATTAAAAAAACCTTCCATTTAATAACAGGAAGATGTTAGATTATAATACCCACCTCATGATGAATTAACATTAGGCTAGTTTGTGTAAATCCATAGACTTGTAGACTGTTGATACCGTCATGTATTCTTCTAATGATTATGGGTCGGAGAGGACATTTTGTTTTGACAAAAATCAGTGTGAATATTAAACTAAAGAAACAGTATCTATTGCACATGATAAAACATTGTTTGGTCTACTGACAACATAAGTTGGTTTCAAAATGTGGCTCTTATTGAAGGAAAGCTGATAAAAAATGTCACTTTTTCGGAGAGGAGTCTTTTTGACACACCCCTGACAAACAAATTTGAAACACGCACTTGTCAAAAACTGAGTAAGTGTGGGATATGATAATATCATAAATGTGTAGGATATTAGTGACTCTTTTCAAGGAGGAGAATATAATTCATTTAGTGCAGTCTCACTTGAAATTATAACGCTGGTTTTGGAGAGGACATTTTTTGACCCATTTTGCACCTCATTTTTGTTGCAAAGTCAAAATTTGTTGATTTGCCAAAATCTTACACCCAATTCAGATTTTACATAGACCCATTTGAAGAGTTAATTCTGATCGTTAATAATATTTATTGGGTAAATATGTCGGATCTGCCGGTTCAAAGTTTGCAAAAAATGAAATGAGACAGCGAAAATGCGAACAAATGACTTATAATTACATATTTTGTAAAGTAGTTGCTTGTTTCAAACAATTTCTTCGCTGTTGTAGGTTGATCTAACGGTGCAAAATAGTTGACCAAGAAAGATTTTCCTTGGCTGTTCATAGCTTTTGTTTAAACGAGCATCAACGTGACTTTTCCTATTGTGTACCCTTATTGTAAAACACCCCTTATCTCTACGTTTCTTACATGGTTTTCTTATGCCTGGTTTATTATATTACGTATAATAAACGAGCATTTACATACTCACATTCAGCCCACAAACATAATCATAACACACGCGCACACGCCCTAGTAAATGATTTACTTCCAGTTAATATCAAAACAATACAAATACTTCTTCAAAAATGCAATTCTATTTCATCATAAAACATAATTCAATTAATTTAATACATGTACAGTTCATAAATTACGATTAAAAGAAACGAATGAGATCAGTTATGATTACAAAACAAATTATAACCCTGTCCCTTGCTATCAACCCCAACAAAACCCACTACTATCTGCAACTAGGGCCGGTTGTGCGGATAAAATTACATTTGTGTAAAGCAGGTCTTACGTGGAATGGACATTATGTTTATCAAAAAATATTAATACTCACTTGGGTTGTTATTTCCGCTTTTTCCCCGGGGGATATATAAGTATATTGCTCCATGAACTAAATAAAAGGTAAATATACACGTTATTGTTCTTTCACATTAAATGAAAACTTTATCAAATATCAACAGTATTATAGTAAGGCTATTTAATGCGCAACATAACATTTGGAAATCTATATCTAAAGTTCTTTTAAAGTTCTGAGAAGATACAAACTCGACCTATCAAGAATAACTAATATTGTGACAATCATTTCATGAATACAGATTACGAAAAATCATTCCAAGTTTCCAACATTATGGGCGACAGTATACATGTGACTCGTTTATATTCAAAAATACTTACCGGCTACTGTAGCGATGATACCAGTAAAAATGACCCCAAACATTTGACATTTATTTTCGCACATCTTTAGAGCTCAATTGAATTTGAGGCTTATCGATGAAATGCGCGTTGAAAACTATTATATATTCGAGAGTGATCTCCATTGAAAGGTGGCAGCAGAAGAAGGCATCGGAGTCAACACAGCTCATGACCGGGGGACGAAATGCGAGGGTAAATCTGTATTCCGTTCGTATCACGGTCAGTGGCGTAATGAGCAAAAGCGTTGGGGGGGGGGGGGGGAAGAAAAAAAACGCATCCCACCACTCGTAAAGGTTTCATGCAGGCCCCGCGGAACATTTTTCAAAGTGGAGGGGGGGGGGGGAATAAAGTATTCACGATCAGTAGAGTGTGGGGTTCAATGGCAAAGCCACGGCAGGGGTCAAGGGGCGGAGCCCCCAAAAGCTCAGGGGTTTTAGGCATTAAATTAGGATCAGATGAGCATCCCGGGGTCTGCCTGTTGGGGTCCAGGAGGCAGAGCCCCGGAAGCTCAGGGGTTTAAGGCGTTTTCGTACGCGCCTGCTAGTAAGCATATTTTTTGCCTCACTTTAAATTTGAGAATTTACGCATGAAAAGTATAATTTACAGAAAAGTGAGAAAAAATCCCGGAAAATCCCGTCATTTCAGCAACAGTAGGGCGCTTTAGTAACGAGACGGTACGCACAGGAGACGGTAACGCGAGCGAAAAAAACGAACTGCGCATGCGCGAATCTGAAATCTCTCCGTCCCGGCGATTTTCGTTACTAAAGCGCCCTATTTGTAATTCACTGGACAGTTATCGAATTAGAAATAAACCAAGTTGAATTTAATTGGGGGGGGGGGGCAACTGCTTCCAAGCCCAGCCCCCCCCCCCCCTTCCCACCATCAGTACGCCAGTGATCACGGTAATACAAACGAAATACATATTTAAACAATATTTCCTTGTACATTTTGAGGCCCTATTATGCGAGGGAGCATAGCGACCGAACAAGAAGAATTTGTCATGTTTTAGTCTAAACGCTGCACTCTTGGCTCTCAAGATCCTAAGTGTGTTGTAGCCTCTAGTCAGTTTTTGCTATACCTTTTTTTTGGTCACTTTTTCCAATTTTTCCAGGTAGGGGGGATGATCTCCCTGAAAAGTTAAGGGGGACGTTTCCCCCCTCCCCCCACCCCTCTGGGATCGTCGCCCTTGAAATGGCAAATAAACTGCAATATTCGACTCTGCGCATATTACATTGACATACGCATTGCAATATGACGTACAGGGGATGGCCACACATGATCACAAATGTCACTGGTCCTGTCATTGTGTTGCCTTTGACTTTGGACCTTCCACCTGCATTGATAGTTTGAGCACCTCCCCTCTGATGAACAGTTAAGCAGGGCTCCCACTTAGCCGAGTTGGAGCCTCGAGTTGTGGCGAGCTGGCGCGAGCTTGAACTCGGGTAAAGTCGCATGAACTCGCTTGAAATGTACTCACTTGTATGGTATTTGCATGAATTATCATACGACGCATTATCGAGTTTCCTGCGATGAATGTATGAGTGAACCGAGCGCATTGCGAGTCACGCGAGCTCGGTATGAGTTGCGATGACTTGCGTACGACTTGTATCGATCTAAACTACTAATGAGTGATAAGAGTTTTCTACGAGTCATATGCGATCAAGGCCAGGGGCAGGAAATGCATAATTTTGACCAGGGGCGACCAAGCGACTCCCAAAGTTAAAGGGGGAGGGACCACCAAGAAAAAAGGGCACCTTCAAAGGAAAATCTCAAAGCCGAAATATGTTTTAGACATTGGTATATACCCTCTAGTGGTTACACTATCTGGGATAATTTCAATATTTGTTTCACTTCGTACACAATATATTGTTTAAGCATCATACTTTGCAGTTGAGTGTGATGGTCCTCAAATTTATTTGCGACCTAGCGAATCGAGCGAGGACATTTTTAAAAGATTTGCAAGGTCGCAGTACGAAAATTACATCTTATAAAGAGCAAAAAACTGAATCCTGATGGGGTTATATGCCAATTCTCATAACGGAAGAGTGAAAAGACCTTTGATATATTAAAGTAACATACGTATATCATCTATAAATGCCTTAGGAGGAGGTGTTGTTAGTCGCTTGAAATTAGGGGCGCGTTTAATGATGAGAGGGAAAGGGGACACTTCGTCGGCCTTATGCCAAAAGGGCCTTAACCCGATTTTGGGGGTTATTGAGTTATTAACATCACCTCGTAGATTTCAACATTCTCTTTAAAATGATGTGCTTCATTTGTTGAAATTCGATTTATTTATGAAGATAATTATGAATTTCAAAAGGGCCTTAACGCGTATCTCATCTTTTTCCTTACGCTAAAATGGCCATAACCTCAGGCGCGTAGCCAGAGTTCGACGTTTGGGGGGGGGGGGGGGGGGGGGCACAAACATGTAATCGATCGAGGTAAAAAAAAAGGGGGTCTGAAAACGTTCAACCGATCTTGGACAACCCCCCCCCCCCCCCCCCCCCCCCACTTATGAAAATAGGAAATCGACATTTGTCGACGGGCATTTTGATAGGGGCTTTTATAAGAGGTGATAAGGGGCATTTATAAAAAGGGGATGGCTCTCTAACAAAACGAATGAAAAGCTTACGAAAGTGATCGGGAAATCCTACTAATTTAGGGCTTCCCTAAAAAAAAAGGGAGGGGGGGGGGGCTTGTTTTTTAAGTGGGAAAATAACGCCTATTAGTTGTAGAATCGACTTAAGAGCTATAGAGCCAGTAAGTAATAGTCTGATTTTCAGACCATTGTACCGAATGGTCTTACGTTTTATGCGTCGCAAAGATTCAATCACTTTAATTTTGGCCATTACAATAAGTTGGTTATTGATGTAGACAAAATGCTCATGTACCCTTTACAGCTCATTTTATGGATGTTATTACTGAAGAAGAAAAAAAGCCAGTCAGTCACTCAATAGTGTCTGACAGTCAACGGGTTTCCTTGCATAATTTGAATATTAGGACACTGCTAACGTTTAAATTTTAAAGATGGGACATATATGACATATTCATAATTCCTGCAAAGTTGCTACAGAATTTGATGGTGGCTGCAAAAGGGACATAGTATATTTAACACATGATATGAGTTGCATCAAATTAAAGAAGAGGATATAATCTTTACAAATATGTGTCATTTATTAATTGTTATTGTGATTAAGTTATGATAAAACATTGATAATCCTCAGTTTCGTTTTTTCTGGGACACACTGTATAGCAAATCAAAAAAAATGGTACGCTTTCTTCAATGAGCATCTTTCAAACAACTTCCTAACTTCCATGGGTTCTATCTTTTTTGCAATCCTAAACATTCCAGTTTGATGATCTGTAGACATACACACACATTGGTTTACTCTTTCTTTGTTTTCTTCATAATGACAAAATATCAAATATATCATATCCAATTTGGCAATTTTCAGTGACAAAAATACATGGCAATGTCTTTCTCGAAAAAAAAAAAAATGTTTCGTGAATAACTGTTAGAAAATGTTAGAATAAGTTAGCAAAATCGACAATTCACATATTGCTCCGTTTAGTCTCATTTCACAACGCCCCCTATCTTCAGAGCATGGTCAGAGTCAGCAGCCTAACATGTTAGCCTATGGACGTTTTTTTTTCTAAATCGTTAAAAATTCATTTTTTGTTTAAACGAAAAGCACATCCACCCGACGTACGTTATCACTAGCTCTTTCATTGGACCCTCATGTCTCATTAACTTTTGAAAGTTCACCCACCGTACTTTTTCAAAATAGGTTGCAAGCTCTTCATTGCCTATAATACACATGTGAAACAAGTCTAACTTTGGACTCAGTTTGCCAAGCGATTTGAAGATTATAGGTCGAGCACACGAAACATAAAAAGCATGAATTATCATAGATCACTTCTGCCTATTTCATTATGTCCATTTCATCCAACCCCCCACCGTAATTTTTCAATTTAGTAAAAGCAAACATTAAGCCCAGGTAAGCAAAAACATAAATATTCATGACACACCATGGACTATTCGGTTATTAACAGAGGGGTGCAATCGGTCATCACGTCAAACTCCCCTAATTGCCACCAAGTATTTCATATAATTATATAGTTTGGTATGCTTCTTTAACTCACTCATGAATTATTAAATATCAATGATGGTTTAAAGAAATGTAAAAGAAATTTTAGTTGATATTTATTAACAAAGTAATTAATATTTAGCAAAGCAATCTCACATACAAAATTACTATCAAGTGTCGTCTGCTACGCCGATTGTCGCCTGCTTCGTTAAAGGCACATATTTATCGTTTGGACTGTAAGGTATACCAGGGAGATTTGTATTTTCCTGCAGTACAACGTATAGCAGGAAAATGTTGTATATGCGGATCCTTTTAATGATTACGTAATGGAAGTGGCAAGGCGGTATGGTTTGAATAACTTAGGCAGGTGAAAGTTATTGTATTGTTCAGAAAGGCATAGAGAGGGAAGTGGGCGTGGTAGCCATTCTAGCTTTGAACCTTCATCAGTACGAGAATACACCCGACGGCGCGGTGGCCTGTACTTATAGCGCGCGAACACATCACACCCAATGGCATACACCCGGTACCCTGCAACACAGTGGAACATTCTAAGAAATTAAAAAAATATCTACAAAATGGACCTCTTGAATCATCTGAGAAGTAACTTACCCTATTCTGATGACTTCAATGAATGTCAAGATAACAATGGCTGCTTTTCCATCCAAAAATAAAACTAGTTTGCAATTAGAAATAGTCAATTGCTCGATAATTTCACAAAATATATTTGCCGCCGCATTCAATATGAAGTCATTGACAGCTGATTGGCTAGTTTGGTAGTGACGTCGAACGAGCTATGTTTGTGCTGCAGTGATCAAGCGAGCGAAAATGAGACAATCGGAGCAATATGAATACAATGTACACAGAAAATTTGCATATTGACATAAATCTTTCAAAACTGTTTTAGATTTGAAATCCACGATAGACCATGTTTAACCAGAGCTATTAAAAAGTCAATAACAAGAAAATATATTTGTTTCGTAAAAAGATGAAATCAAATTATTATGATGATAATTTGAAAAGAAATAAGACATACAGAAACATTTTAACCACAATTTTGAGGACTGCAAAGAGAAAATGTTATAGTGATTTATTTGAAATGTATAAATGTGATACAGCACAAACATGGAAGTCAATCAATCAATTATTGAAGAGTGGGAATAATAAAACAAAATTGTTGCATGTAGAAAAACTCTGTGTTGATATTAATAATAATAAGAAAGTTGTAACTTCTGGGAAAGAAATATCAGAAGGCTTTAATGATTGTTTTTAAATTTGGGGCCTAAACTGGTTAAATCTATCGATTGTACTTCTGATTATAATAACACATAGATTACCTTAGTAATGAAGCAACATACTCTATGTTTTTGAAACCGACTACACATTGTGAGGTTTAAGACCATTTATTCAATTTGAATGTAAAGAAAGCATGTGGTTAAGATAATACTCGATTGCTGAAAGATGCTGCTTATTTCATTGCAAGACCATTGGCCTATATTTGTAACCAATCATTGTTGTTTGGTCTGGTTCCAGAGGCGATGCAAGTAGCTAAAGTAACACACATTTTTAAAAAGGCGGTGATATAAATACCAGGTAATTACGCACCAATCTCAGTGCTGCCTCTGACGGCAAAAGTATTTGAGAAAATAGTAAATAAGAGGCTACTTGATTATCTTGAAAGAAATAATGTCTTGCATAACCACCAATATGGTTTTTGTAAACACTAAAGTAAAATATTGTTGTTAATCAATTTAGTTAATGATGTATATATACTAAACTCGTTGGATAAGGGTAGTATAACCCTAGGCGTATTACTAGATGTTCAGAAAGCTTTTGATACGAAAGACCACACAATACTGGCTAGTACTCTAGAATATTATGGAATCAGGGGACTGCCACTTCAGTGGTTTAAAGACTATCTTTATGAAAGATTTCAGTTTGTGAATTATGATGGATATGGTTCATTACGACAGCTGATAATGTATGGTATCCCTCCGGGGTCAGTGTTAGGACCTACATAATTTTGTTTATATATATAAATGATTTGCCAAGATCGACATATTATTTCAATTTTCGACTTTTTGCTGATGATCCTTATTTTATACATTTCCACAAAAGTTAAATGTAATAGAGAAAGATGTAGTTAATCTGCATCTCGATAAAGTGTCAACGCGGTGTAACATGAATAAACGTACAGTAAATCTGTTAAAAACTAAATATTTACTTATAAGAGGAAGTAGACAAGAAGGAGTATTGAAAATAGTCGACACCGAAATAAATAAGGTGAATGTCGCATTAATCGTAGGAATCCAAATAGATCAATACTTGACTTGCAAATCTCATAATGAAAGAGTAAATAAGTGTATTAGAAAAAAAGGTTGGTGTTTTATTTATATTAAGACAGTTTGCACCTAGAAATATGTTACTGTTATTGTATAAAACATTAATTCAACCACATATTACATATGGAATTAAGATTTGGGGAAGCAATCATGAAATCAATATGAAATGTTTATTCCTAAGCCAAAAGATGGCACTCTGAGCTTAAACATTAAGTTCCTTTCAGCCACATTCAAAAACAATATTCCAGGAGTTAAAATTACTGAATGTGTATCAACTACATAAACTATCTATTAGCATTTTCATGCATCATTTATTGAATAATAGATTGCCACAGTCCCTTATTCAGTACTGCTCTTTTGCAGAGCACAGATAAGAGACAAGACAAAGAGAAAATAAAAAGCTAAGTATGCCTAAAGTAAGGACAACGCAAGGTTCATTTTCTGTCATTACAGAGGCGTATGCTTCTGGAATGATTTACCTTTATGGGGGAAAAGCTTCAGTTTCTTGTTTTCGTAGAACTTTAAATGCACAAATTTTAATAGAATATATATGGTCACCTTTTAACCAAGCTTCTTGCCTTTTATTAGACAATAAACATGAACTCTATATTTGCAGAGAGTTATGATACTTAACTGTATTATCTTAATATACGGAATGTCTATTTATACAAGTGTAATGGGCCCATAATCGGTAGGTGACTACGACTTCAGAAACAAAATGTAAACGAAAGAAGCTCGGATATACAGTTGAAGTCCACTTTATTATATATAAACTTAGCTGAAGCTCCAGTAGTTCAAACAAAGATTATTTATTTCAGGACATTTTAAAATAGCTTATTCTCTCAGAGGCTGGACGGCCCTATAGATGGAGCGAATTTAGCACACATCCTTTCAATTCAGTTTATTTAACCATAAAAATGAAACATGTACATACAAATGAGTAACATAGTAAACATAATACGGTAAAGGACACCCTTAGAAGCAAATTGCTTGTGGTGGGGCCTTAAACATGATACAAACACACATGCACGCTCACATACATACACTCACACGCACACACAACACACACAACACACACGGTAACAATTGTTTCATAATGACACCTTTTCTGATTGAGTATTGATTTTTATCAAGATCGCTGAATGTTTAAGTGGCATAACCCTAACAATCTTTCCCTTTTGTACACATTCACTACCACCATCATCGTCATCATCATTATCATCATCATCATTATCATGAAGCACAACATCTGTCAATACGCACCAAGAGGACAGCGGCCACTCATCTTTTCGTACGATAAGAAGAATTCCAGACAAAAAGTAACAGTTTGGGTGGGCCTTGTCGGGAATGGAATGCTCATTTGTGAGCGTGTGCCTATGCATGTGCGTGCGTGTGTGTGTGTGTATTTGTGTGTGTGTGTGTGTGCGTGCGTGTGCGTGTGCATGTTTTAGTGTGTTTTTGCTTGCTGGCTAATTGGATAATTGAAAAAAATGGCTGTCTTTGTTCAGAACATTATTTTATTCCACACCTAGCAACTTGGCGCAAGTGAGATATGGCAGTCTTGTAAAGATTGTCTTATGTTCAGTCATGCATGCAGAGATTCAAAAGAAAATGGTACCTAAATTTACTGGGAGAATAAGTCTTTCAAGACATATCATGAAACTCATGATTAAATATTCATACTTCAAACAATACAACTTTTAAAAGTGGGACATTTTTCTGACTCACTCTGTTTGTGTCCTCTGGTATCCGCACCTCCTGTATTTAAAACTGCGTTGTACATTTCAAGATGCCGCCGTGAGGGACCCGCACGGGCAATATTCATTTTAAATGGCCCCCGGACTGCAGACGCCTGTTGTTGTGCATCTTACCCGGGGCTCTTGATGGGCCCGTGAGGGCGCCGTAGGGTACACGTACGGAACCCTTGAGCAACGCAAAGCGCCTGCAAAGATTGTTCATGAGAATTGATCCCCAAAGCCCGGCCGGTCACCGTCCGGAGACCGCATGGGACCCGTAAGGTGCCCTACGGGCCCTTTACGGGCTGTATGCGGCCTAACGTTCAGATAAAAACGCTGGAAGAATAGGATGAGCCAACTCAGCACCACGGCGCCCGTACGGCTTAAAATAATGTCCCGGCGCCCGTAGGAACTTTACGGCAACCGGCCGGACACCGGCCGAAAATTCCCAAAATGTCTGTTTTTACTCGCCGTACGGGCCTGGAGTGAATATGTGAAAGTCCCATTAGGGAACTCCATACAATGGGTCTCAGGCTATAGAATAACCCCAAATAGCCTTAGATCTTTAAAATAATTATATGGAGAAGTCACACTTTGAACAATTTATAATAACCATTGCCAAAGTACACTGTAAAAAAGAATTTGTTCATTGGTAATTTTTACCTATTTTTTCCATGTAGAATTTACTTGAAAACATTAGTTTTGCCACTTACGCACTAAATTTAAGTCTTGCTAACTCAAACTTTCAATTTTAGTAGAACATACGTGGAATATTAGTAAAATCAAATACATAAGAACTTTAAAGATAAACTCCAGTACTTACACCGAATGTTCAAGATTACAAATAAATGACATGTGCCAAACAATTTTGGAAGAAAATGTATACTGGCTGAGTAATGAGCATAGAAAGACAAGGAAACCAAGGTAGTAGGCCTACCATCCCCGACACCATGTGTGTTGTCCCATATATAGCTTTCTATGTGATTGCTTGTTACTTTACCAAGACTCGGTCAAATTGATTATTGAATTTGAATTGAATTGAATTTATTTATTCACCACCATTGAAAACATTGAAACAAAAGATAAATGTGCAATGACAATGTCAATATAACATACATGCATAACATGAATTATTAACAATACATGTTCTACAGCGATATACATGTACATTATAACAAAGATAAAGTAAACTTTGCTTCAAGAGCAAAACAATTAATGACTAATTACAATGAGTTTGTGATCGATGGTAAAATAGAGTCAAAAATAGCACATGTGCTAGTCGAGTCTGACTCTCGTTATCTAAAGCCTAAAAATAAAGTTAATTTAAAAATACATGATGGGTTTCCAAATCTTATAAATAAGATTTGTGTATAATATTAAAATGAGACTGGTTACTATATACAACTATATAGTTACGAGGTTATGATTCGTGGTTTTCACTTAAGAGTAATTTTGTAAGTTTTTTACGAAAAGAGGTTCTTGATCTCTCAATTCTTAGATCAGTAGGAAGCATATTCCAAAAGTTACTTCCAACAAACGAAACAGAAAACTTTCCTTGGTCTGTTTTGAATAAAGGAAGACGTAATTGTCGACCCGTTTTTTGTCTTGTGGAATATTCATGTTGTATCATACTGCAATAATGTTTTAAGGAATGAGGTAATCGTTCATTTATCAAATCAAACACAAAAGTACAAATAGATAATTTATGCAATTTAAAAACATTCAACAGTTTGAGGTCATGAAACAGTGCATTAGTATGAGAGCGATGTGGCTTGAAAGTTATAGCACGTACAGCCATCTTTTGAGTATAAAATATACAATTCAAGTGTGATTTATAAGTACTACCCCAAACCTCGATGCCATATGTAATATGTGGCTGTATAAGAGCTTTATACAACAGTATCAATATATGTTTAGGGACAAAGTGCCGTAATTTAAAGAGGATACCGACCTTTCTCCGTATACAGTCATTAACAGATTTTATATGTGAATTCCATGTAAAATGTCTGTCAATGGTAATGCCAACAAATGTCGCTTCCTCCACTTCTCTTAATTCTGCCCCAGATATTTTTAATCTCCCTTTAAGCACAGCCTTTCTTCTACGACTACTGAAGAACATGAAAGTGGTTTTTGACGCATTGATAGTAAGCTTATTTGCAGTGCACCAATTCTGTATTGATTTTAAATTTTCATTTACTTCACACTCATCTATTTGATTTACACCTTTGGGAAAAGTATGAAAAATATTAGAATCATCTGCAAATAGTCTAAAATTGAAATAATTTGTCACAGTTGGCAAGTCATTTATATAGATTAAAAACAGAGTTGGTCCTAAGACAGAACCTTGTGGTACACCGCATTTGATATATCTTCTTTCTGATGATGACTCTTTGTATTTCACAAACTGCATTCTGTCACTAAGATAGCTTTCGAGCCATTTCAGTGCATGTCCTCGGATGCCATAATGTGATAGCTTTTTAAATAATATGTTATGGTTTATTGTGTCAAAAGCCTTTTGAAAGTCAAGAAACACACCAAGCGTAACACATCCTTCGTCTATACTTTTCAATACCGTATTCATAAGATTAATTAATGATAATTTAGTACTATACTTTTTCCTAAATCCATACTGATGGTGATGTAAAATGTCATGCGTTTCTAGAAAACTGGTCAATCGAGCATTAACTATTTTTTCTAATACTTTACCCCAAATTGGTAAGACAGAAATGGGTCTATAATTCCCTGTTTCATGTTTATTACCTTTCTTAAACAGTGGACTGACTTTAGCAATTTTCATTTGATCAGGGAAATTTCCTGTTTCCAATGAAAGATTAAACATATGTTTTAATGGTTCAGCCAAAATAGATGCACCATCCTTAATCAGGCGTACTGGAATGTTGTCGTAACCACAAGCTTTCTTCTCGTCTAGAGCCAACATGTGGTCATGAACTTCCCTCATTGTGACCGGTTTCCAAAAAAGGGATTGCTCAACACTATTATTCAAATAATCTTCAAATAATGTGGGTACATTTGGTATTGCTGATGCTAGATTTGGACCGATGTTTACAAAGAAATCATTAAATTCATTGGCAATTTCAGATTCAGTTGTTAGAACTCTATCATTTCCATTAATACGCCTTATAATTTTTTCTACCTTAGTACCTTTGTTACCTTTATTTCTCCCAGATAGTAATTCATTTATGATGTTCCACGTTTTACTAGTGTTATTGCTGTTCTCAGCTAGCAAACCACTGTAATAATTTCTCTTGGCATTGCGAAGAACAGTCGTTAATACATTTCTGTAGTTCCGAAATTTTTGTACATCACTTACATCAAAATTAAATTTTCTTACTTTTAAAAACAATTTATATTTTTTTCGAACAGACTTCATTATTGATTTGGTTATCCAAGGTTTCTTATAAGCGCGTCCTTTGCAGCTTCTTTTCTCTTTGATTGGTGCATGTTTATTACAAACATTATTAAACAAATTAAGACAAATGGAATATGCCTTGTTAACATCTTCACAGCTATTGATATGTTGCCAGTCTTGTCCAGCAAGATCATCTTTAAAGTTTTGTACATCATAGTTTTTATAACATCTGTAAGTTACAGTTTGTGGATAATGCAGCTGCTTCAAATTACATGGATTTTCTAAAATCATGAACACAGGGTAGTGATCAGAAATATCACATTCTATAACACCCGAGTGATTATCATACTTGTTCATATTAGTGTATATATGGTCTAATAAGGTTACAGACTCACTGGTTACTCTTGTTGGATATTTTATTTTCTGCTCCATTCCTACGCATTTCATCGCTGTTGAAAACCCTTCTGTTGTTCCGTCTGAACTTAATGAATTTATATTAAAATCTCCTATTAAAATGGTATTGCGTCTGTCGACTTTAATGTCTTCTAAAACTGTGAGAAGACTTTCTTGAAACTCTTTAACATCTGTATTTGGTTTCCTATATAAAACACCTACCATCACCTTCTGAAATTCTCCATTGTTTATTTCAAACCAGATTGATTATGTATGCTTCACTGTATAATCTTTCACGACATATTTCAAATTAGAACGAATATAAGCTCCTACCCCTCCTCCTCTTTCTCTACCATCCCGGCACTTTACCTCCAATAAACAACCTTCCATTTCCAAGGTTGATTTTTCTAAAACTCTCCATACTTCTGATAATGCAATTACATCGAATCTGAACTTAACGCAATCTTCATATAACAACTTTAAGGAATCAACATTTTTGTTTAGCGAACGTACATTTACATGGGAGATACTAATTGATTTTTTGCCGTCAAGTGGCAATGTACTATCAAATGAATTTGGACATAACTTGTAAGAATGTGATAGAGTGTTATCAAACATATTATTAGAATATTTGTATCATGAAAAAAAGGACATTATGAGGAGACATTACTCCAACAAGCGGAGTCTGAAGTTTTTGTATTCGACATTATCTAAACCCACTGAGAACAAGTCGTCAGGGGTTGAAATTATCTTAAAGGTATCATCATTCATTTTGCAGACGATGTTCCCTGCCTTCGTTGAAACGGATTTCACCTCTGTAGATTTCGTTGCTGCCATTAAGACAGCATAGCGAGTAGAGGTGAGGTCTTCGTTCACAAAAACCTGCCTAAAGGATTCCTTCCCCTTCAAGTGGAAACGCCCCTGGTAGACCTTGTCTCGCTTACGTTGGGCGACAAAGCGCACGACGGTGTCGCGCTTCTTCCCCGCCACCTTCCTTCCGAGGCGATGACAAGCCGAGATGTCGCTCTCTGCAAGCTGCATCCCGGTCTCCCCAGCCACCTTACAGATCTTCTCGATCAGGATCTCCTCTGTCTTATCCCTCTCCTCCTCAGCCAGACCGCTGATCCTCAAATTATCTTTCCTCCCAGCCTGCTCTATTGCATCTTGTCGAAACTGGAGGTGGAGAAGATGGGGATTGACCACCTCCTTAAATGACCGCAGGCATACCTCTTTCACTGCCTGAACTATAGCAGGAACGGCCGCCTTTACTGCTGCCTCAACTGCCTGTTTCACAACATCTCCCATCATGCCATATTCGCCAATCTCCAACTCTTCAAGATGATCTCCTATATCAACGATTTTGATGACTCCAGAACCTTGCAGTGCACACCAATACTTACATGCTACATGATCAACTGTTTCTGATCCTTTCACACCTTTTCTTTCACAATGCAATCGCATTACCAGTACTAAAGTTTATCTTTAAGTAATTTCAGCTTGTATTAATTTAGTAATTTTAACTGAAAATCAGAAATTATACGTATTACTCAAACAATTTATGTTGATTATTCTTATCTTTTTAAAGTAAGGACCGATGCAGTGCGTAATAGAAATATTTACATAATTTATGAATATTCATTAAGACCAAATTAAACTCTTTTTAAAATAAAACAATTCTTGTTTGTGGTTGAATGAAAATTTAAGGACTTAAAAACATTTACTAATTCATTTAACATGGCTAAGCAAAGACAAGACAATTTTTAATTGTTACCCAGTTCAAAACAAATCAAAACTTGATATTTCAGGAAATTGTCAACCAATTTTCATTTTAAAATGCTACGATCAAGTATAATTTAGAGCCTTTCAATATGTGTCGAATTGAAGCGTATGTAATAGTTTGTGATGTGATACGGTTACATCTTAAATAGAAGTAGTGAATGATTAGTGGATGTTACTTGTTAGATTAAATGGGTACCAAATCGTGCAATATGTAATCCTATCATAGCTTTTTTTTAATTATCTAAAATGATTACAATACTTAAATTATTTACGTTAATGTAACTCGATTTAACTGAGTAAAAATTTATTCAGCAAAATAAGTAAATTCTACTTAAGATGCCGTAGGTAATATTTACTTAATAAACATAAGGCAATTCTTTTCCTCAATTTTATTGAGTTATTTCGACTATTATTTTTTTACAGTGTAATGGAGGTGCTTCTTTGGTAGTCGCTTTAATGGATGTTAATACATACATACATATTCAAACTGTATGCATGTTAGTGCATATATCATTACCCCAGCAATGTCAGGTATCCATTAACTCCTGGGTCAGAGAGACAATGTGGTCAAAGAATCTGTTCTTCCCTGCAGCAATACATATTTCATAAATATTTGACCTACACCATTAGTTGTACATACGCTCTTACTCGGACCAACTTGCGACGATTAAGTTATCACGACCTTATCCGGCCCAGGCTTACTCAGCGTAATTTAAAGAAGTGGTGGCGCCCGCACTAGTCGAGCTTAACCCAGCTTCCGCATCTTAACTATTTATCGAAATCTATTTTTATATTTTCGATTGTAAACAAACAATCCTTGTGAAAGGTCACAGATACTACGTACCCTTTAATCGTGTTAGCGCGTTACTCCTGAAAAATCCAGGAGTAAATCAGTCAGCGTAAAGGTCGGCGTAGCTTAAAACGACTACCGTTTAGACGGTCACTAAGCCGACTTTTACGCCGACCTTACCATATTTACGCCGTCTATCTCTAAACACGACCTTTAATACGCCGACCAACAATGCCATCGTTTGAACTCGGCATTTGTCTAAACAAGCAACCACTTATGCATGCCAAATATTGTACAACTGTTCGAAATAGCTGAACCAAAAATCTTGTCACCATTCGTTATTAGAGAACATATATTAATTAAATGTATTATAAATAAAGGTTTTATTATTAGGAAACTATTGTCATGCATTTCACAGGTTGCTTTCTCCCACATCGTAACTAAAACTGAAGTCAGTGGGTATCTCAAGTGATTGTTTGACTCTCTGACATCACTATTTTAATCAAAGTGGTGACTCCCATGGGAGAATAGCTAACAAGGAAACTGCAAATCTTTGAGAGATTGTTTTCCTTGATAAGTAATCAAATACGAGTAATTTCAAGATATTTTTACCGGCTCACAATTTGTTTTGCTAAAACTGAAGGCTAAAGTTTGTTGGGTTTAATTTCCCTTTGATGTCTGATCGTACTCTGTACTAATCGATATTTTAGTATGTATGAGTGGTATACAAAACTTGAAGAACAAGATATCGAGTGCCCCAATTAAACGAGGAAGTACATGGACCCAAACAATATATATAATGAAGCATAATCCTCCCATAACATTTAATACAGTCGTGATGCCGGTCTCATGGGCTATCAGTCTCGCAAAACATGTGATAATACTTCAGAAGGCCCATGAGACCAACATTGCTGGTCTCGTGGGCTATTGGTCTCGTAAACTCTCTGATAATTATTCAGAATGCAGATGGGACTAACATTGGCGGTCTCATGGCCTGTCAGTATCGTGAACCCTCTTATAACACTACTGAAGGCCCAGCATGAGACCGACATTGCCGGTCTTATGACTGAATGTAAATAATCACAAGATTTTTAAAGATGGTCCTTGAGATATAATTTTTACACTGGTACATTATTTTGTGAAAATATGCCGATCAATTCAGACAATGGGGAAGTGTCGATCGCTGGGCTTTTTTCGAACTCTTTGATTATTCTATCTCGTATTAAAAAGTGTTGGGTCGAGAAGATTATTTTCATAGATTTCCTGCAGGTTTTGTTTCCAGATAATGTCGGGTAAACTGCCCCCAATGTTTTGGCTATAAGTGGCCATAGCAGTGGCATGGTTTTTTTCACAAACGTAAAACACGGCCGTTCGGGAAGTACCGCTTGATTATTCACAAAAGTTCGTGTAACCCGAAGAGGCGAAGGTCCGGTCGAACGTAAGCCCTGGATTTTACACATAGAGCATGCGCACAACATGTTACAACGATTTGTGCCAACGTAGCAATATACACGATGGAGTAGCTAAAACTAAAGTTGAGACTACCGATTTAGAGCCTCAACAGCATCGCACACCTTTAGATCGGACAGAAGCCTGAAGCCGAGTATGAATTTAAGGTACTGTACACCCTCATTATGATTCGTTTCATTAACAGGATTAAGGTGACCACTAACAATAAAACTAGACATGGAATTCGTTACATAGACGTATTGGGTGATCTGCCGCTTTGATCGAGACATGACACATGTAGACACTAATGAGAGATTCTTTTTGTATGTTTTTAATTCCACCCTCCACTTATATAACAAGCCTATGTACAAGCTCATTTAGTAATCATGGATGTATAAACAGTAGAAGTGATTGTGCTAACGCTTTTTCGGTACAACCCTGTTACCATCAAAGTAATGACAGGAGAAGGCGAACAAACGACAAAATATGACGACGTTCATAATGTTAAAGTTCTGATTATACGAATATGTTAGATCGTACAGAACAGCAAGAAAAACGATGTTGACGGTCAATAATCGTGAGGACCAAATTTGCAGATGAAAATTGTGAGAGAGATAACGTATCGATGGAGATTAGTAGGAAACAAGAGGCATTAGGGACTTTTAGATTCGCACGAAGACAATAGGGATTGCTACGGTCGACGTCCTTTTAATGTACTGCCTTGAATGGACGTCACACATATCAGTCCACGCAAATCTAATAGTCCCTATTCATCGAATCTGACTATGAGACCAAAGGCTATACTGCATGTTAATTGCATTTAATGTCTTCAATTCTTATGATCATGCTTATCTTTCATTCAATGATCCAATATAATGATGTTAATGTAAAACGATGTATTAATATATGAATTGATGAATGAAGTACTGATGAACTGATAGATTGAACTGAATTGATGAGATAAACTGATGAACTGATGAATTAACTGATGAACTGATATATTGAACTGTGACCTGAACTAAAGTGATAACTTAACTGATGAACAAAATACTGAGAAACGATTATGATCAAAATCATGATCACTCGAAGCTAAGCTAAAACGAAACTAAAACGACGGAGATATTGCTCGCGAAAGACGGGAATGTAGAATCCAGTTTTGAAGGATAGTCATGTCCCTTAGAGAATACACGCAAAATGTGACAAATTTACATGCCTCCTTTCATCGCAATAAAAAATGTGACAGGCTTTGTAAATCAGTTCCATACGTAGCAGTTTGTGTGCCCCCCCACCCCCCACAGCCATACGATGAAAGGGGCATGGAATTTGTATTCAATGGAATTATTTTTCCCCTCAATCATGTGCATTTATACGTTTATTCTTAGGGTGGAATTCGCTGTAATAAGGAAATCGTTTGTGATGAAAAAGGGCAGTTTATAAAATATACCGAGTAATATAACTCGATGTAACTCAGTACAATGACATAACTGTCGTGTGTAGTGTACTGTGTTGTAATTTTTTCAATGTACAGCTAGCATTCAGACGTATAAAAGAAACAATTTGTCGTCTTATCATAAATTATGTCGTAAGGTATACGATCATAATGCATGATGACATGGGATTAATGAGTACATCTCATCTTTTGTCATATAGGATTACAAGATAGGTAGGAATGAGAAACAGGTCGATGCGACAAACTATCTGATAAAATACTGGAAATGCAACATGTGAGCCTCAGATACAGAAATACCTTTATTGAATGTTATGAGATCTATAAATTGTAAACAATGTTCTCTAAAATTAACCGCTGCGACCCCTTTTCATTGCTAATTGAACGCCATCAAAAACGATGGTGCTTGAAATGAAGACAGGTTAGATATGCTAATTCAACAAATATTTTCTTCATCGCACACTGTAATAAGCCAATAAACCATGTAATCTTTAAAAAAAAAAAATTATTGTTCTATTGCCGCCTTTTTGGGGCGTATTTTCTAACAAAACTGTAAAGAAAGCACCTGTTACAACATCGCGTGATAAATTATATTGCATATTTTATTAAAAAAAAACTCATTATACCTGGCAAATGCGAAAACTTCTTACATAAATATTTTGTAGCTAGACCCTATGCAGGTTTGTGCTTATCAAATTGTTGCCTTCTCAGGCATTGTAATGGTATATACAAAGAGCTATAAACCTTTCTTTCTCTTTAAATATGCTTGTGGTATCGGTAGAAAATTGAGAAAACGAAAATATCATGTCAGGACATACAATAGGCTTTGAATGAGCTAACAACAAGCTCCACAAAGTATTAAGGCCTGTAAAAAAAGGCTCTTCTCATTCACCAGAGAGGTGTTTATGTTAGCATTTGAAATTCGTCCTCAAGGCAAATATTGTGAACTACGGTAATTTACAGTGACATGAAAGAAAAACGTGAAATTGCTCAATATGAAACGGTTAACAGAGAAAATAGTTGACAGAAATTTGTGGGAAAAAATGTCGGTGACGAGGCTCCGGGGGGGGGGGGGATATACATGGATTTCCCCGATCGTGTTAAGAGAGAGAGGGAGAGAGAGAGAGAGAGAGAGAGATAAAGCATGGTCAGGGGTCTCAATTCATTTTTTTTTTTAAAACATTAAACCTGGTGCCAATGAATTTATGTGGCATGAGATCGCCATGTGACGCTTCGTACAATACTTTCACAATGTTGCTAATTGTTGTAAAGAATTTTGTTTGGCTTGCATCCAGTAGATTAAGATCGTGTGCCCAATCTTGTTATTGAAAGCAAGTCAAGTCTAACATTGTAGTTACGATGAACAAATAGGAATACTATTCGATCGTTGTTAATCGTTAGAATGTCCAATGCTACCTCTCTCTGCTAAATCCTGCGAACAGTGGAATCAACCGAGAGGAATCAACAGTTACAGTATAATAAATTATCATGAGCCCCAAAAGAGTAAATTGCTACTCATTGTCATGGTTTTCTTAAAGGAAACAGAACCCCGAGAAATACATTAACTTAATATTCTGAGAGATGTATTATATTATTGCTCATAAATCTACAAGTTTCCCATCAAAGTGTATGAGAGGGGTATACAGCAAAAATAATGTACAGTTTCTCAGCACGACATGGGCATCGCCATTGTATTGATAACGTGACGTACTATGCGAAGTCGTCTATCAATTAAATGTATTCAAATGTATGGATGCTTCTTTCCCAGAAGTGTGTGGTGATAAAGCATTTCATTCACCTGCTATTATCCTTTGTACTCCAATTGTCAGAACGCAAATTGAAAAAATAAGTTGGTGCTCTTCTGGGGTGAAGGTTTCTCGTAAATGAAATAGATTTGTCAAATGCTATAGTGTACTTTTTATAAATGAAGTTACATTTGTTCCCCTGTTATTTATTTTTATCTTCTCAGTTATGATTTTGTTCTCATTAAAAAGTAAAGGTTTCGTTATTGATTTAAAAATTCTTTCCAACTAAAGCTTGGTGCATGATACATGTACAACTTCAACTGGTATGTCACATTTTCAAGAAATTGGCTGCGCCCATGTCATGCTAAAAGGCATCACATCATGCCAGGAATATCTTCATATATATCTCTTGTACATTTTCGTAAGGATTATTACACATCAAAGGGCAGGAATATATCTTATTTTTTAGAATACCTACACTTATTCTTTGGGATCAGGTTTCCTTTAAAGAGCAGCAATGGCGACTAACAGTTGCTCAAATTCACTAAAAATCATTGCTAAGATTGCCTTTAGTACATAAAGCTAGATAATATTAAGACTGAAAAAAAATGTTATTATTTTGAAAAACATTAAGAAAATACTGGAAATAGAATGAAAAAGACATAAGTGTGATCATGGCAGCCGAGGATGACGAAGTTGATTTGAATTTGACGAAATTGGATGCGAAATGATGAAAATGATTGGACAAAGAAAAAAAAGGAATGACCAAATACGAAATTGACTATAAGATGTGCAAGATTAAGGAGTTTCGGGACGAAATTGAATGAAAACAATTATGAAATTGATTGACCAAAGTGTTAAAATGAAAGGAGAAACCTGAATATACACCGTCGGTAATTGTGAGAACTTGTCTCTCCCTGTTTGCTTAATCCTCCTCGCACAAGTTAAGAAAAACAAAAAAACAAATAATTTCCTTTATTATGAAGGTTGAAGAGAATGTTGATAATTATTAGTTGAAAACAATGAGTTATTTATCAGTTTCTGAATATCCAAACAACATTATCGAGCACTGTGGTATATTAGTGAGAACTCTTGACTCTCATACAAAATGTTCGTTCCTTGCTCAGTGCTACTGCTAACATCCTTGGGCATGGTGATTTGCCCACATATTTCCTCTCGACCCAGGAATACCTGTTAACGATGGGGAAATAATAAATACAGAGCCTGTATGATAAGAAATAAATACATGACAGGAAAATAATGTTTTCTTTTCCTTTCTCTCCCTTTTTTAAGATTATGACTCATCCAGAACCGTAGAAAGTAATTACAAAAACTGGTTTTAGTTCACTGTGATTGTTCATGTCAATTACTTTCAGTTCAAGTCCATATTGCTAGTTTGATGATAATGGCCTTGGTTACTTTGGGCCTTCTTCCCTCGGTGGTGGTGTTGGTTACTATGGCATCACTGACCACATCGTGGTCAATCCGCCAGCCATGCTTGTTTGGAGAATCGTAAGTATTCAAAATAATTATGATTCCCTTCTTATTATATCGCTCTTTTTTTTATTAATAAAAAACAGCTTGAAATGTTCTTGATTAAGTTCTATTTGTGATTGTTGTAAATCTCAGTAACATTGTATCCTTAAGAACGTAAAGTTATGCCCGGCAATATCACAAAGACAAAGCAACAAAAACTCATATATCCCTCACAGCTTTTGTAAATAAATTTAAAATAAATTGAAGTTTTATTCAACAACAGGGATGGGGCAGGTCCATAGGAATAAAAATATGATTATGATGTCATGCTAGCGTTAGTAATTTCTGTTGTTTAAGTAATATATTTACATTTAGTTTTTACTTCTGGTAATGATTGAATACGATTTTTTTCCAAAAAATCACAGGAAGCACTTTAAAAAAAATAAACAAATTTAAACTGAAGGTACATGTATATATATATATATGCATGAGTAAAGGATAAGGTACAATGAGTACAACATGACAAATAGAACACCTTTGAATACATTTTTTTAACCACAACAAAATCATCAAAATTAAAGTTAAGAGATTTTTTCCCATTTTCAATTATTCGATGCAGTTCCTATGAAGCTACTGTGTCTTATAAGCAAAGTTACATGCATGTCAACTTTATCTACCCCATCTGGGGAGGTCGTCTTTCAAACTACAGGCAAGTTACCTACTGATATCGTTTATTGAAATTTACTAATAGTTTTGTTTTGTTAATTCTCAATAAAACCGATGGTTCTGATATACTTCAAAAATTTAAAATTTCCAATCAAAAATTCATTCGTAGTGGTAGTGGTTGTTGTTCATATAGCTCCGTTTAGTCTCATTTCACAACGCCCCCTATCGTCCGAGTCAGCAGCCTAACATGTTAGCCTATGGAATTTTCCCCAAACAAATCGTTAAAAATTCATTTTGTGTTTAAACTTCCACCCCGACGTACGTTATCACTAGCTCTTTCATCGGAACCCTCATGTGCAATTGACTTTTGAAAGTTCACCCACCGTAATTTGATCAAAATAGGTTGCAAGCTCGTCATTGCCTATAATACACATGTGAAACAAGTCGAACTTTGGACTCAGTTTGCCAAGTGATTTGAAGATTATAGGTCAAGCGCACGAAGGATAAGAAGCATGAATTATCATAGATCACTTCTGCTTGGTTCATTATGTCCATTTCATCCAACCCCCCACCGTCATTTTTCCATTTAGCAAAAGCAAACATTTTGCCGAGGTAAGCAAAAACATGAATATTCATGAACGGTCAGACAATACAGCCTTTTAGTACGTAACGTATAGTGAATGGGAATGGGCGACGATCCGTCCAGGAGGTAGAGGTCAGTGGTTTGTGCTGGCAATGTTCCAGTGAGCGAAAATGAGACAACCGGAGCAATATGGGTGATGTTGATGATAGTTGAAGAAATAGCCTCTCATTTAAAGCCATCCTTTATTTCCCGTAATTCAGCTCGTTCTAGTTTATATTTCTTCAATCACTTGGTCAAGTATATATATATATATATATATATTTACAAATGCGAAGAAGACAGAACGGGAACGTGTCCGTTATGGTCTTTGAGGTTTAACATCTTACAATCTTGACCATAAAAAACTATTAATACCATATTTACATGTAAGTCAGATGTCTATTCACTCTGCACAAGAAGAATCTCCCCATACCGAAAACACACAGTTATAAACCTTTTTATTCTTCGGGGGGGGGGGGGGGGGGGGGGAGGGGGAGTGGGAGGTGGAGGGGGGGGGGGGGCGGAGGCGTCATTATATAACCAACTACCATCGCATTTGAGTACTATCTCCACATACGGTCATTTTAATCTAGCATATCTACTGTACAAAGGGTGTTTCCATTTACTGTATCACTTCTTTCTGACCTACCTGACACTTTGATCTGACCCACTTTTGTCCTACTCATTTTCTACACAGAGGCATTTCATGAGATTCTGTGACTGGCTTTTTTGTTATTGAATATTCATGACATTATGCAAATTATTAAGATCGCACAATTCACGAGCGCGGTCATCTTTTCGTCGCGCGAAAAATACAGATCAACTGGGCTTAGCGCGGGAAAGTCTGAACAGCTCGGGCTAGGCTATATAAGTAATCGCCGAGGAATGCTTGCACTTATGCTGGCACGCCAGTCATTGTTTGTAATTAGCTGGAAAAAAATGTAATAAATAACAAGTTTGGGTAGGAATTCACAATATAATACAAAAAAATAGTTACAATAGAGAACTCACAATATAATAAAAAATAGTTGCAATAGAGAATGGGCGGATCCTGGAATAACCAAACGGTGGGGGGGGGGGGGGGGGGGGGGCACTAATCCTAAATTTAATGACAAGCAAATGAAAAAGGATCATTAACATCATCAATATTTTTTTTGGTCGTTTTTGCCCCGGGTGGGGGGGGGGGGGGCATGCGGCTAGCCGCAACAAAGCGTACCACATGCTTATGTGAGCATTTTTCGTCCAAAGGGGGGGGGGGGGGGGCGCGCAATCAATGTTTATTTGCATACTCTAGCATTGGCGGGTCCAGGGGGGCACAACCGGCCTTTGCACCCCCTCCCCCCAAAGATTTAGCCCGTGGGGGATAAGGGCCTCGCGTGTCAGTGAACGAACTGACCTTCATTCCTTCCTCTGTCCATGTCTTTGGTTACTAGGCAACATATTCCGCAGTAGTTTACAATTACCAGCCCATCATAATGTTCAATTTATTTGTGGCTGTCTTCACTTCTTGAAACAAAAGCTCATCGTGATTCAGATATTCAACAATTATTTATGAAATAATTATGATATTGTGAAATCCTACCATAACTCGTTATTTCTTTTCATCAAACAACATTTTGTTCAGCTAATTATAAACAATGACTGATGTGACAGCCTAAGTGCAAGCATTCCTCGGCGATTACTCATATAGCCTATAGGCTGTTCACACCGGCAGAGATAGCGCGGTATAGCGCGCGCTAGACCGCGCTATCTCTGCGGTGTGGAAGGTACAACGTCGTTTCGGTCCGCCCAACAGCGAGCCACGGCGAGCCAACACTGGAGCACCTCTTGGGGGTGGTCCACGAGACCGCGCTATCTCTGCCGGTGTGAACCCGAGCTACGATAGCACGCCAGAAGTCATCGTTCTAAACGCGGGAAATTTTATACTCATTCTATTTTGGTGCGATATAAATCTGAATCGGTACAACTCAACACTCCGGGTTCGTAATAGCGCGCGAAATCTTTGACCGCTCTGACCTCATGACGTCACGCGTCATGGCAACAGGACCTCTCAAAAAAGGGGTGCTACGATAGACCGCGCTATCTCACTGCGGTGTGGATCCGGCGAATGCCAATGGGCGGACCGTGGGTCGCGCTACGATAGCGCGATCCACGGTCCGCCCACGCCCCCCCCCCCCCCCCATTTGCGGTGTGAACACGCCCCTAGCCCGAGCTGTTCAGACTTTCCCGCGCTAAGCCCAGTTGATCGTATTTTTCGCGCGACGAAAAGATGACCGCGTTCGTGAATTGTGCGATCTTTATTAATTTGCATGATGTCACGAATATTTATAGTAGAAGAGCCGATAACAGAAACTGTCTCATGAAAATGTCTCTGTGTAGAAAATGAATAGGAAAAAGTGTGTCAGATTAAAGTGTCAGGTTGGTCAAAAAGAAGTCGTACAGTAAATGAAAACACATTTTACAAGCTTATATCGATAAATCCTAATCTTTTGTTGCAATTTTAAACATGTTCTTTCATTTTGTTAGGGGCCTGTTAGGTTTTGTAACCTACCACAAAATCCCACTATTTAGACCTTCTCCTTACGCGTACCCTTTTTGCACATTCAAAACAATATTTTCGGCTCCAAAATTGAGAACTCACCCAGCACCCACAAAATGCACTCCCAAAGGTTAAACTGCTTCAAGAGAAATAATAAAAATAAAAAAAACCCATCTAATTCAGCCATACGCATACATTCCAACTGAACGAGCAGGACCCGATCATCTCTGCCACTCCCGTTCTCTCTCTCTCTCTCTCCCTCTCTCTCTCTCTCTCTCTCTCCCCACTCTCTTTCTCTCTCTCTCCCTTTAAAAAAATAATTACTACACTCTAACGCACTCATTTTCGATTACTTCTCTTTACCCCCTTTTCCCTCTACCCTCTCTCAATATCTATACTTCAACACCTTATAGCGCTTTCCATTAACTTACTTATTTTTTTAGGGATTTAAGACAACGTCCACCGATACACATTCCACATTTCTGATGTTTCGTGTCAACATTTTGTTTATTTAGTTTGTTTTTCTTTCTATGACCCAATCACTGACTGCTTTAAATCAATTGTTGGGCATGTATGAATTAAATTGAATGAAATGGGGTATTAAGAACAAAAATCATCACGTCCAGAGGCATAGCTTTTTAACATGCCCTACTGTTTTCCACACACAAAACAAAATCAATTATCTTATCCACATGTGAATAATGATTGTCAAGTTATTAGTGTTCAATTAGTATGATTTTACGTAAACATCATTGTTACCAGTAATGTATTTTATATTATGTTCTATATGTTATGTACTATTATTTGTAAATAGTAAATAAAGAAAATTAAGCTTAAACTTGAACTGTTCGTATTTGACTATGGTTTTTACTATGTTAATTTGACTTTCGTTCCATTATTATTGATAAACATGTGTTTATCTGTTGTGTCCATGAAGAACAGTGGCATTATGTTCATTCCACTGAAATGGCCTATTCGACATATTTATATATGTATTTGATATGTGTATTTTGACGTTTGATTATTGCTATGTAAATAAAACAAACATTAAAATAAACAAACACATTTTAGTGAAAATTGAAACGAATCAAGGATGTTAAGGAGTATATTAACACAATTCTTTGTACTGTTTTCTTGTAGAATACAGTACCGTGTGGTCTATATGCATAGTCCTAGATGTTGTGCGGGGTTCTCAGAACCTTCTTGTATTAGAATTGGTAAGTTACATGAAGACTATTAGAATAAACTAGACATTGAATTTGTTACGGAGATGAATTAGGTGATCTGCCGCTTTAATCGAGACAGAACACGTGTAGAAACCTCCACTCACATTACACGCCTGCATGTGTAAAAGCTCCTCAAGAGATTTGCTACACTACGTGACCGATCCCCTAATAACACAGAGTCAATGAGAAATTTGGACTTTAATCAGAATATAGACCACGATCCTGTCTTCTGATCAAAAATTGAATAGCAGTACAATTGTAGAGTAAAGTCTCAGCTGCAACATAATACAATATGGGAGACATCAGAGTAGGGATAGATGAGATATATTCAAAACAACAACGGCAAATATTACATAATGGAATCAAATTCATTTGTTCTCCTTTATGTTGACTATGTTGACGTCAAAGCATTCTAACAGCAAACGTGACACATGAAATCGCATCTCCATTTCATACCCTATCAGAACGTTATATAAAAATTGGGGGATAACCTGCCATTCTGAAGAGTTATAGTGGATTCAAAATAGGTACTTTGTTACCATTTTGTGAAATTTCTGCATATGCGCGCGTGAGTCAATGTTGAGGTTTAACGAACGTCTATAAGCTAAATTTAGTTCAATAATGGCTAAAAGTGATTACAAATTGCTAAGAATAGTATTAGCAACACAATACTCGTGAAAATTGGAATAATACATTCAATACAGACGGCACACGCAATAAAACGCGAGCGCGGACGTTTTTTTTTAAATATAACAAAATTGAATTACTAAAAAAGGTCTGAAACGTGTAGTAAATCGGTAAAAGCATTTTGACCAATTTTAAAGTTAAACGCACGCGTAAGCGTCCGCCATGATGGGCGCACGGACAATCAGTGTGACCAAAGGTTTACCCAAGACGTCAAGTTTATGCATATCAAATATCATTCAGAAATGACCATGCATGTATGACGGAAATTTGGTCAGTATTATACAAATAGTGAATGGTCATGGCTGCAATGGTACAAGATCTTGCACGAGTTGAAAGATAGGAGACGCTATATTCAACGAGGCGCAGCCGAGTTGAATTGAGCGTCTCATCTTTCACCAAATGCAAAATATTGTTCCATTGCACGAATACAGAGCATTCACTATTTGTTTTATACAACACCTCGGACGTTAACCGGCTCAAAACAGTTTTCCTAGGCCTAAATCTCAGCGATTTTTTATTTGCTTTCAATTGATGAAATTGCTGATAGTGAGCGCGCACTATTAAGCAGGCAGAAAACCACGCACGTACCAAGCTTTATGTTTATTGTTACGCGGAGTGCAATTTCGTTTGATCCTTTCGCACCATTGCACTCTGACGTCACTTAGCTCACCACATACTTTGTACATCGTTAGTGACGTCAGAGTGCAATGGTGCGAAAAGGATCAAACGGAATTGCACGGCTGGAGAATGATGCCGTTCAATGGTACTTTTAGCGCATGTCATGTGATCAAGAATTGACCAATGAGGTTGCAAGAATCTTAGTAGGCGTTGTATAATATAAATTAACACATTGGCGCCTCAATACAAGTAGATGACTTCACGCAACAATAATGCAAATTCTCTTCGTTACGATCAATAATCATGCATATGGCACATGTCATGAATATTTTCTTGTCATTATTTATGTCATTCATTCAATATGAAGCAAACAAAATCAAAAGAGAAAGAATATATTTTAAAAAAGAGATTCTGCCGAAATCAAAGAGTGATCGATCTGCTACGCTACAGGGCAGATCACCTAAATACAAATGTTATTAAAACAACTTGTTCATATGTAAAAAACCATTACTCAATTCTAAGAAAACAAAGTATGTATTATTACATTCTAAAAGGAAAAAAATCCGTCAAACACTGGCCGGATAAGAATTGAAAATACTGTTATTGAGAGAACTGAATCATAATTTTCTTAGGCATTCTTATTCATGAGTCACTTGACTAGAATTATCACATTGTTAATATATATTCTAAACTTTGAAGAAGTATATATTAGGTGCCCAAAGTCAGATATGTTATACCTAGCAGAGTTATGGTCAGTATCTATAATGCTATTATTGTACCACACCTCCATAATTGTAATGAGATATGGGGCAAAACATATAAAATCTATAACGATAAACTGTACGTTTTACAAAAACGTGCTATACGAATGAAAAAAGAGTGACTTTCGTAGTCCGTGTTTACCACTATTTGTTAAATTGAAAATTCTCCCAGTGTTTGAACATTTAAAACTTAATATATCAGATTTTATGTTTACGTATCACAAACAGATTCTCCCAGTATTTTGTTGATAATATGTTTAGAACTAAATCATCATTCCATACGTATCACTCTCGTAAACGGGAAATCTTTGTGTTCCCATTATTCGTTCAACTATAAGAACCTATTCTATACGTTTTACAGGAGTACTTGAATGTAATTCAATTTGTAATAACCTTAGATCCAGCTCCACACCTTCACCTTTGACTGAGTAGACCCTTCCTGATCTTTCTGTTTCTCATATCTTCCCTTTCTTCTCTTTCTCGTTCTAAACTCTCCTTTTTTGTATTGCTCTTGTGTGTTAGTGTGAGGCTGTGGGTGTGTGCATATCAGGGGCGGATCTAGCTTTTTGCTAAGGGGGGGGGGTTTGACCAAAATAATGACGATGCGGAGCATCGTCCACGAGCCGCGAAGCGGCGAGCCGATTTTTTGGGGGGTGTTTATTTGAACCCCGTGATGATATCAGTGTTTTGATCACATGGGTCTCCTGAACATGTGGTACATACCATTACATAAATAGACCGTTGTATGTATTCTGCCGTGGCACATACACAGGCCCAATACACCCCCAACGCATCACACACACAGTACGTAGGCCTACACACACATACCCTTGGCAACACACACGGCATATTAAGCGCATATAATGGCAATACAGTGCGCGTAGTATACGGTGTACACTGCACTGTACAGTCATACACGTGTATACCCTGCACGAATGGATACGATCCGGAAGCCTGTTACACAACATAAATCTCTTAATCATGGCTACATACCTATAAATAAATCTTAATTTCACTAATTTTGAAAACGTATTGTTATTTATGATATGGAAAAATTTGTTGCTATATAATTATTTTATAGTTTGGTTACATTCATTTAACTAATAGATATGAATAAGTGGCATTTTGTTACCATTAAACGTCATGCTCAATCAGCGGTGTAAGAGCGAGCAATACATAACTATTGCACACGCGCATCGACTCAAGAAAGGCACTTCAGGTTGCATTTTCTGACAGACATAACGATTTGTCAAGTCATTTTGACGGACCTATTTTTCAACCAATCATAATAAATCTAATATATTATGAAAGCTGAGGAAATGACCTGTGTTTTTGACATGGTATATCATTTTTTAGATTATACTGTTCGCGCGTAAGTACAATAGGAAAGTCACACAGGGGGCGTGAACAAGCACATTTCTTCTAAATTACGCTTAAATCTCTTCCAAATTCTACCCTTAAGTGGTTTAAATCTTAAAAATGACGGAATTATCTATTTTCGAAAGTTATTTAAAGTTTAATACATGATTAAAAAGAGGAAATATCAAGCATTTTATAGATGTTGGTATCTATTCCGGACAGCCCCTACAACTAATGCTAAACCTATCAAACCCGGCCAAAGTACGATTTTTTTCTGATTCCTTCCCATGCCTTTATAACAGGCGCTGAAAATCACTTTCTTTAGTGCGGACGAGTGAACGCTTAACTGTCCCATGAAATTGAAATGTTTGCTTCCGAATGAGGAAAGAAGGATCATGAGAGTTCGAAATAACAGGAAATATCACCCACCTCGTATTCGGCCTAGGCCTACTTTGTGAAAATATGGGGAAAATCCCCAAACATGATTTCCCTACAAAGTATACGTCACTACAACTACAAGCCTACTTGTACTAGGCAGATATCCTGATAGTTTGCAAACACAAAGCCTTGCCAGTTGCTGTGCATAACAGTTTCTGTACAGTGAGACTAGGCTAAGGGCATCCGGCAAAGGCTCTACTTAGCTTATTTGATGCAGCCAGACTAGACTCTGCTCACAATGGTTTAGGAATTGTGGTAAAGTGTCAAATTGGAGTCTGTGCGTGTAGACTGGTTTCCTTGAGTGGATTCCTCGACCATGCCGAGAGTATGAAGGGCATTGATACTCCGTTTATTAAAGTAGGCCTATATTTTAAAGTGAAGCAGTAACTTTGTTGAAGTTTGATGAAATAACTGCGTAAATTTTGTATGAAATGTTTAATACTTATTATATTCTTTCAACTGAAGCCTACTAACCCTTTAACGTGCATATTTATTTGATAATGTCACTGTTCGATATCCTCTAACAATGAAATTCTCCCAACCAATTTTTGATTTTTTTCACAATCGTTTTCCATGAAAGACGTAAAAGCACGCTTTTAAAAATCTTGCAACACTTAAATGTTTGGAATGGTAGATAGAGCTAATGTCTTGTTTTGTGACGATTTACATTCACCTAAAATTTAATTTAATAATAATAATAATAATAATAAAGTTGGAAGAATTTTGGAATCGATCGAATCAGTTTTTTTCAAATTTGTATCATTAACAATGGTCTGTTTTCACTCGAACTATCGGATTATCTTTAAATGTACATCTAACATTGACGTCACTATCTTAGCACCATTTTATCTCACCTGAACAATGTTACCGAGTCCTTAAATCAAAACCTCTCTGGTTCAAGTTTTATTCAAATATCACTAGGAATGACGTGTGATTAAGCAATTTATCTTTTTCTCGTGCCAAAAGACTGTGGTTCGCAGTCGTGTATTGGCCAAGATAATAGCTGGGGTCTCACAGAGTTTTGATCACATGGGTCTCCTGAACATGTGGTACATACCATTACATAAATAGACCGTTGTATGTATTCTGCCGTGGCACATACACAGGCCCAATACACCCCCAACGCATCACACACACAGTACGTAGGCCTACACACACATACCCTTGGCAACACACACGGCATATTAAGCGCATATAATGGCAATACAGTGCGCGTAGTATACGGTGTACACTGCACTGTACAGTCATACACGTGTATACCCTGCACGAATGGATACGATCCGGAAGCCTGTTACACAACATAAATCTCTTAATCATGGCTACATACCTATAAATAAATCTTAATTTCACTAATTTTGAAAACGTATTGTTATTTATGATATGGAAAAATTTGTTGCTATATAATTATTTTATAGTTTGGTTACATTCATTTAACTAATAGATATGAATAAGTGGCATTTTGTTACCATTAAACGTCATGCTCAATCAGCGGTGTAAGAGCGAGCAATACATAACTATTGCACACGCGCATCGACTCAAGAAAGGCACTTCAGGTTGCATTTTCTGACAGACATAACGATTTGTCAAGTCATTTTGACGGACCTATTTTTCAACCAATCATAATAAATCTAATATATTATGAAAGCTGAGGAAATGACCTGTGTTTTTGACATGGTATATCATTTTTTAGATTATACTGTTCGCGCGTAAGTACAATAGGAAAGTCACACAGGGGGCGTGAACAAGCACATTTCTTCTAAATTACGCTTAAATCTCTTCCAAATTCTACCCTTAAGTGGTTTAAATCTTAAAAATGACGGAATTATCTATTTTCGAAAGTTATTTAAAGTTTAATACATGATTAAAAAGAGGAAATATCAAGCATTTTATAGATGTTGGTATCTATTCCGGACAGCCCCTACAACTAATGCTAAACCTATCAAACCCGGCCAAAGTACGATTTTTTTCTGATTCCTTCCCATGCCTTTATAACAGGCGCTGAAAATCACTTTCTTTAGTGCGGACGAGTGAACGCTTAACTGTCCCATGAAATTGAAATGTTTGCTTCCGAATGAGGAAAGAAGGATCATGAGAGTTCGAAATAACAGGAAATATCACCCACCTCGTATTCGGCCTAGGCCTACTTTGTGAAAATATGGGGAAAATCCCCAAACATGATTTCCCTACAAAGTATACGTCACTACAACTACAAGCCTACTTGTACTAGGCAGATATCCTGATAGTTTGCAAACACAAAGCCTTGCCAGTTGCTGTGCATAACAGTTTCTGTACAGTGAGACTAGGCTAAGGGCATCCGGCAAAGGCTCTACTTAGCTTATTTGATGCAGCCAGACTAGACTCTGCTCACAATGGTTTAGGAATTGTGGTAAAGTGTCAAATTGGAGTCTGTGCGTGTAGACTGGTTTCCTTGAGTGGATTCCTCGACCATGCCGAGAGTATGAAGGGCATTGATACTCCGTTTATTAAAGTAGGCCTATATTTTAAAGTGAAGCAGTAACTTTGTTGAAGTTTGATGAAATAACTGCGTAAATTTTGTATGAAATGTTTAATACTTATTATATTCTTTCAACTGAAGCCTACTAACCCTTTAACGTGCATATTTATTTGATAATGTCACTGTTCGATATCCTCTAACAATGAAATTCTCCCAACCAATTTTTGATTTTTTTCACAATCGTTTTCCATGAAAGACGTAAAAGCACGCTTTTAAAAATCTTGCAACACTTAAATGTTTGGAATGGTAGATAGAGCTAATGTCTTGTTTTGTGACGATTTACATTCACCTAAAATTTAATTTAATAATAATAATAATAATAATAAAGTTGGAAGAATTTTGGAATCGATCGAATCAGTTTTTTTCAAATTTGTATCATTAACAATGGTCTGTTTTCACTCGAACTATCGGATTATCTTTAAATGTACATCTAGCATTGACGTCACTATCTTAGCACCATTTTATCTCACCTGAACAATGTTACCGAGTCCCTTAAATCAAAACCTCTCTGGTTCAAGTTTTATTCAAATATCACTAGGAATGACGTGTGATTAAGCAATTTATCTTTTTCTCGTGCCAAAAGACTGTGGTTCGCAGTCGTGTATTGGCCAAGATAATAGCTGGGGTCTCACAGAGTCCTACCTTTCCCTTCTTCTCGTGGGCCTGCGAGCAGGAGGTGAATTTTTTTTTTCAAGGTGCTACGTAACCCCGTCCCCCACTCCTAATATCTAGGTGATATTTCATTGTTTTTGGTTTGATTTTTGTGTTCTCAATTGTTTTAATTACATTTTGTTTGGTTAATTTTGTTTCGGTTTGTTCTGTTTTCGCTTGACCTGGAATTTTCAAATGTCAGTTGTGCTCCTCAGGTTATTACCTTATACCCTCAGCTTCCCTAGTGACCAAACAAACAAAAAATCATTCCACAGGGACATGCCCTTCCTCTCCTCTCGTCACCGGTAAGATAATATTCACTAGGGAATATAAACAATTTAAACCCTTTCTATTCCAGGTGAGAATATTCGTACTTGTAACGTGAAACAATTCGTTTCATTAATTCCTTGTTGCTATAGAATAAAATCATCAGGAGGTTTGTGGAGTTAGGATATTGCAACTTTTCCTCTTATCCTATATGAAATAGGAGGTCATAACCTGTTTTGTGCCGATGCTGTGTTAATTTTGAGGATTAATATAAATTTTACGATAGTTCACCTGAAAAATGTTGGTGCAAAATAAATTTAATCCCTCTATGCCACATATGATTTTACTGGGCGTTTCAATTAATCAAAAATTAAAACAAAAACAACAAACAAGAAAGAAAAGAAGAAAATAAAAGTAAGCAAAAAGGAAAAGAAAGAAACAAAGAAAATTAAATTAAGTTAGAAAGAAAGAATGAAGGACATAATTGGAAATAAAAAAGAGAGAAAGAAACCGAAATTTCCTCGTCAAAACAAATATACCCGCAGACCGAATTTGAAGAGTCTGTATGGTGTGAAATCTAAGTTGATAATGGCAGGAAACTCTTAATCGGAAATGTATACAGGAGCCCAAGTTCTTCCGACATAAACTCTAAAAATGTATGCACCAGAGGCAAACAATAGAAATTGTGATCTGGTGATAGTTGGAGTCCTGAATCTTAGGGACATTGATTGGGCTAGAAACATTGCAAATTGCTCAGAAGGGCACCCAGCTTCTTATATACTGGACACCATTAATGACCTATATTTGAGCCAGCATGTTACACAGACAACACGATTTAGGGAAGGACAGAGGGAAAGTCTGCTGGACCTAGTGCTTACCAACAATGATGAGACCATTGATATCATTAACGTTAACCGACCCATAGGAAAGAGTGACCAGAACGACTAAAACAGAACGACAAACAAATACTACAAAGGAGATTATGATTCCATTAAAGAAGACATAAAGAAAGTCAATTGGAAAGCAGAGCTAGCAAATTTGAACAATGAGGAGTCATGAAAACTGTTTGAATGCATTGTTAAACAGAGTATAGACAAGCATATTCCTAAATCCAAAGTAGGAAAAAGTGCTCATCCATCATGGATGACTTTAACCACGAGAAAACACCTAAAGGATAAGCATAAAGCCTGGAACAAATACCAAAAGAACATTCCTACGGACAACTGGAGGATGTACAAAAAGGATCGAAATGCAGCCACAGAGGAGGTGAAAAAGTCAAAAAAAGATTTTGAAAGACAGATTGCAAGAGAAATCAAGGAAAATCCTAAAAGTTTTGGAGTTATGTGAAGACAGGAACAGCAAGTCACTCACGAATTCATCCTCTACTAAAACAAGATGGATCACTTGCTTATAATCCAGAGGATCAAGCAGAAACACTAAATGACTTCTTCATTAGTGTATTCACAACAGAGGATACAAGCCAGGTCCCGAAGCCAGTGCCGGCAGAGGTGGCAGAAAGCCTGGAAGAGCTAGAAATATCTGAGGACACCATTCTGAAACAGAAACCTGGTCCAGATGAGATAAACTTAAAGGTACTGAAAGAGACTGCAGATGCGATATGTACCCCCTATCTGATTTTCAAGAAATTCACGAATGAGGGACAAGTACCAACAGCCTGGAAAAAAGCCAATGTTGTCCCATTACACATTACACATAACAAGACGTAAGGATGGCAGTGGTAACTACAGCCCAGTGAGTTTAACATCTGTAACTTGGAAAGTTAGTGAGAGATAAGATAGCAGATCACATGGAAAAGAATGAGCTTTTTTTCTGCCAGACAACATATATTCAGAAGTGGAAGATCATGTGCTTCACAGTTGTTGGAAGTATTAGAGACATGGTCACAACTTGAAGACCTTTCAATACCATTTGCATGCATTTACCTAGATTTTTTGAAAGCTTTTGACAGTGGCCCTCTCATGATGCTGATTGTAAAGATTGAAGCACATGGACTTCGAGGAAAATTTTCCAAGTGGATCAAAGCTCTACTGACATGTAGAACGCAAAGAGTTAGAGTAGATGGAGCCTACTCATCAAGGAAAAATGTAACAAGTGGCATCCCGCAAGGGTCTGTGCTCCGCCCGGTCTTGTTCCTCATCTACATCAACGATCTTCCTCTAGCAGTAAACTCTCGTGTTGCGTTATTTGCCGACGACACCAAAGTACTCGGACCGGTAAAGGGTGCTGCAGATGTCAACAAATTGCAACACGATATTGATGCTCTGATGGAATGGTTAAGAAGATGGCAGCTACCTTTAAACGAATCCAAGTGCAAGGTTATCCACTATGGACACAAAAACCCGAGAGCAAGATATTCCATCAACAAAGAGAAAAACGTTTTGATTATGCAAAACAATGCAATTTTCATGATATGTGCCACAGTCAGGGGCGAACGCAGGGGAGGGGGGGTTCAACCCCCCCCCCCCCCCCCAACGAAAAAATGTCAAATTTTCAAATTTCGAGACCCCCCCCCCCCCCCCACAAAAAAAAAAAAAAAAAAAGTGTCCGCTTATCAAACTTGTCAAAAGTGGTCAAAAATTTACATATTTCTTACAATTCCCGACATCGCTTTTCTTGCTGCTCCACACGGTCCGACATATTCATATAATAGATAATCGCTACTTTAACTTTATGAACGACATATTATTTGATTGTTTGTACTCCTACTCCTATTATATATACAATGGTACAGGGTTATACCTCACACAAATCAACACAATCAATTCTTCTGTTTCTACATCCTTGATTAGATGATCCGTCGCGTAGCGATCCATCGAATCACCTCTTAATTTCGTCAAGTTTCTTCTTATTTTGTATTCATTCATTTTTATTCTCTCATGTTAATTTGGTCAACAAGCATCTCAATAATGGAAAGAGCTTATTCAATGAAATTTCATAACATGATGTGATAAGTCAATGTGCTAAACAAAACGTCAAGACTATTTCGAAAAAGTGGTCACGTGACCTTCTAGGTGCAATTTTGTTGTTTTTCATGCATGTCCTTTGACCATCATATCTCAACAACGGAATGTCGTACAGACTTTTAATGAAAACCGTTAGTTAGTGCATGAGTTGCACTACGTACTACAAGTTAACTCGATGGATGTGATGTCATCTTCAGTATGTAATCATGTGTCCAATATTCAACAAAATGAAAATGACCTTGAAAAATGTAAATCTTTAATAACTTTGTAATTGAATATAATTTTGACATTAAAATTTATATCAGTAATAAAACATGGCAAATAATCTGACCAACAACACACAATTCATTATTGCTTACATTTTGAAATTGCGCCCTTTCGATGTTCGAAAATGAATATTTTTGACTTTTTGTAACGCTCCATAATGCTTTAGCGGATCTGTGTCCTTTTTCAAATGTAATTAGTTCAAGATATGCGCTTCCTAGTTGTCATGTGACCTTCTAGGTGTCATTTTGTTCTTTTTCATGTACCTTCTCTTCACTTTCACTTAGAGTTTTTAATACTACACTACCAACCGTCGCCATGACGGCCAAGAAATAGCATACCTTTATTATGATCGAATGGATTACCTAATTTTTGTCTCAGGACAAATACAAATCTAGTTGAAATAAAAATTGAGCTTGTACATAAGCGTGTTATATGAGTGGAAGGTGGACTTTTTTAAAAGACCAAATCTCCAATTGGGGTTTTTACATGCGTTATGTCTCGATCAGAGCGACGGACCATCTAATTCGTCTCCGTGACGAATTCAATGTCTGGTTGTTATTGTGCATTTATCCATTTTTCTACTCCGTCCTTTTCTTCTTCTTCTTCTTCCTCCTCCTCTTCTTCTTCTTCCTCTGCTTTTATCTTCTTGTTTTCATCGAAAATAACACTGGACTAGTAGTTTGATGATAATTGACACCTCATCGTAACCAGGGGCCGCGATTCCAGGGGGGGGGGGGGGGGGGGGAGAAAAAAATCCCGAACCATCTTGAAAAAACTAAATTTTAAGAAATCTAGATAATTCATTTACGTCGGTGACAGACTGGTGACAGACAGGCTACGAATAATCCGGATAACTAGAGGATTTTCCGGCCAAATTCGCGAGTTTGTCATTTAAATTAATCTGTCTTGCGTTCAAATTCGACGGTTTTAGCGCTGTCAGATATATCTTGGGTTTATATTCCTTTTTCTGGTTTTCAAATCTATGAGGTTTTCGTTAGAATATAATGTTTCATTCAAATTAATGAATAATGTGCTTCTTTCGCTATTTGGTCATTCGATTTGGCGCAACACGATTTCTGACATCGCGAAGGTGTACTTTTAGCATTCAAATTCATTTGTAGCATTCAAATTAGCACTTCGTGCTCTTAAATTGATGGTCAATATACATTTCTCTTTTATTACACACTTTGTATAGCTCATTCTTTTTCATTCAAGATTGTTTTTTCCATTTGTATTTTATCATATTTTATTTTCTTGCATTTATACACTTTATATACTTTTAGATTTATCTGATATTCATCATCCCTTAAATTTGATTGTTAAGAAGTAAAAAAACGACGTTCATCTAGGAACTTGATGGTCTCAATATTTTGTAAATTTTCATGTCAGGAAGTTGTTTGTCTTTTGTTTCATCATAATTAACCCAAATTCATTACGGAGGATGGGTACAATATTGTGACTGGGGTAGGTATTTTTTATCCCCACTTGTCCGTGCAGAATTGCCATATCCCTTGATTTCGCCCCTTCTTTACCTAATGTCTCACCACCCATATGCATTGTCCTCAAAATTAATAAATGGAATAACAGAAATGACCTTGATGGCAAATCATGCATTAATTGCATTTTTTAAAACTGTAAACGTGTGAGTGTGTTGCATTTCTTCCCCCTATCATTCCTAACTTGAATAAACATAATTCGAAAACGAATGACAAGTGTTAATTTGAATGATAAAAATGACGCCTCGACAAGTGACGATTAATTTGAATGCTAGTTGAGCAGTTTCTAAGTTGAATGATAGATCTATGAAACCCTTCGACCAAAATCCTAAATTAAATACTAAAACGGGAAAACTAAATGATAATTGGCATGGCAAAGTCGATCTGCGCTTACTTAAATGCGAAGTAAATGAATTCGAATGACAAACTCGCGAATTTCGCCGGGAAATCCTATAATATCAAGATTAATAATGGGCCATTGCGCATGCACCGTTCAGGTAGATAAGCATTGTGACATCACACGTTCAATGAAAAGGAACGCGCAATTATTAAACGCGTCTCATTAAATGCGCGCTAATATATACATCGAGGGTACTTGAAGCCGGGTTGAAGCCGCGAGGCGTGTTGAAGTCGGCAATTTTATGTGTGTAAACGGGATCCCAGTGATCCGCCTCGAGGGTTGAAGCCGCCTTTTGAATACATCAGAATTGCAGGTCTCAACCCGCGAGACGTGTTCAACCCGGCAATTTGATGTCGTGTAAACGGGATCTGATCTGCCTCGAGGGTTGAAGCCAGCTAGCTAGACCTCATCTGCTCTCCGTTTTGCCCCTGCTTACGATCAGTCTTCAACAACAAAAAATGTTCCAGTCTCCGTTAGATTTATTGATATTGTTGCCTTGAATGAATATAAATTTTCTTTTTCATGAATGTTCAAGTATCATGATTAATATATTTTCACTTCATTGGTTGAAATGAAAGATACCGTATTAAATGTTTCCTGTAAAAGAAGTAAATTTGCTCAACGTATATATTAGTTGAATTTAGCAAATTTAATTTACATTATTACTAATAGTAAACTCCTACCATTAGTATTAATAACAGTAACATCATTGTTATTGGAACGGTATGGCCTTAGGCCTAGTCTAGATTCATGAGAGTAAACACGTATCTGCGGTGAATTTGATACACTGCTTGAATGAATAGACTATTACCAGTATTATTACGAATTTATGAAAATTACCTTTACTTTCTCTCTCTCTTTCATATCTTCAATAATTTATGATTTTCTGACGATTGAGTATATACAAATATCTTCCATATCGTTAATAATGTGTGCCGTATATTAATGGATTTGCTTTGAATGAGCGACTAGTTTTACGAGAAAGTATGTGCTCTTGTTGATAAACATTATTCATTTATAATACTGTTAATTGATACTTGCACACTTCATGTATTATTCATTAGCTGAAGATGTGGGCCGACGTGAGCAGCCAATGAAATGATAGTACTGACACTGACAATGACAATGATAATGACAATTTATTCTCATGTCACCCACTTTGGGGTATTGGAGTAGTTTACAATCAGTTTGAATTTGTCAATGTAATACTATACAAATATTGACTGCTCATGAGGATGATGGTGGGAACTATCACTCCCAAGGTGGTGTTCACACCGGTCCTTCTATCACCCCTGAGGCGAAGCCGAGGTGGTGATAGAAGGGCCGGTGTGAACACCACCGAGGGAGTGGTAGTTCCCACCATCATCCGATTACAGAGCAGTCCATATTTGTTTTATATACCTCATCCTTTTTATTGATTCATGATTAGGTCTAGCTGTAGGTCTAGATCTAGCACTAAAAAACAGGAAACTAGATCAAGAGGAATTACTCACCAGAATAAGAAAAATCCAACATCAAGTCCAAGGCAAGAGTATTGAATTCCTACGCGCTGCGCGTATTAACCGCGCGATAGCCTAGCAACTCAAACAATATGTGCGCAACTAAGTCGCGGGAGGGGTTAGGGATCCTATCCCGGGGTTTGATAGTAGCTATTAAAACCCTCTGACGTAATGATACTTGATAGATCGAAATGCTCCTTGACATGTGATATAGTTTTGACCAATCAGTGAATGACAATCTATGTATGAGGTATATAATGTAAAATATACAATACAAATAGAATTAATGTTTATCCATACAAAATAACACTATCGACAATGGTGAGAAAAATTATGATGATAATTTTAATAACAATATTGATGATGATAATAATAATAATAATCAAAAACAAAACGATAATATTGATTAAAACGATAATTAATAACGAAATTAATGGAAGCAATTGAAAAAGAAATTCACTGGCACCAGTAAATTGATATCTGAATTAATGAATTACTGAAAATATTCTTGATATCAATTTAATAAATTGATATAAGACACAACAAATCGCAACGACTCAGCCAATCAAATTTATGTGATGCGTAGTATGAGTTGTGCTTACACTTCTGGAAAACTATCTATCTCGCAAAATATTGGTTTGAAAACATTACTTCCTAAAGGTGACAAAGTGAGACTCTTTATATAAAAAAATGAGACCAATTTCTTTGTTGAATGTTGTTTATAAAATACTATCAAGCTGTATTGCTAATAGACTGAAAAGGGTATTGTCTCGTACTTATATACATGCTAATCAAACAGGTTTTTTGTCTGGACGATTTATTGGTGAAAAAATTAGAATTTTACATGACATAATTGGTGATACTGAAAGAGAAAATGTTCCTAGAATGATTTTGTTAATTGATTTCGAAAAAGCAAACTTTGTAACATTAATCTACCATTCACCATTGGCGTGGATGGTGAATGGTAGGCCAATGGTGAAAAGTAGATTGGCCTACCATTCACCATCCACCATTGGCCTACCATTCAACATCCACCATTGGCCTACCATTCACCGATTTGCATATTTCATATTCAAATTTCAATAGTGTAAATAGTACCATTCATCTACCATTGGTGATTATGCAAATGAGCGTCTAAAGAATTATTATTAGGTTGAATGGTATTTCACTGGCAGATGAATGGTACCCATTCAAGCGTAGCGATGGTATCCAAATGGTATTTAAATGGTGTCTATGAATGGTATCTGTATGGTATTGTCAGTGGTACTTCCAAATAGTATACCATTGGTATACTATTGAACATTTTTTTGTAAGGGTCCGCCCCTTCAACAGTAATTCTCCATATTTCAGTCCTTGCGCAATCGTCTCCAGCTCCAGCTGATATTGGGCGATAGCGTGCACACCTGTACTACCGGCGCTGTATAGCCACTGCTGACGGCCACACTAGGGTTAGCTGTACTGCGAGCTTCCGTTGTTTGTATCGGTAATACTCATAGAGATGGGAGAGATGGCGCCATCTAAGTTCCATTTCATTGGTTAAGGTTTGAAAATTGATACTCAATATTGTGTTAAAGTTATATCAGAAAAGATAATCTTTATTTTATAATTCCACGGGGGCGATTTTTAATTTTGCAATCGCCCCCGTGAGCAACCTGACGAGGGGGGTTATGGAGCTCACGGGGGCGAATCGCCCATCGCCCCGTATATTTTGAGCGCTGGTAATGATGTTGATCATTTAATGAAATTATTATTAACAAAACCATTTGTAATAGGGTTTGGTGATGAATATTTTTCGGCATTGTCTCATGAAGTTGCTAATCCTTTTTGGAGACATGTATTTTACGCTCTGTCTATGTTGAGTCGTCCAGAGGGAGATAATTGGTTAACTTATCCATTGTGGAGAAAAAGCTCAATAAAAATTTGACAAAAATCTGTATTTTTAAAATCTTGGTATGAACAAGGCATGAGATGTATAAATGACTTGATTGATGATAAGGGAAAACTTCTGACTCGCGATCAATGTGAACAAAAATTCTGCATGAAACTAAATTATTTGTCTTATTATTATGTAACTCGAGCTATAAAGTGTCGATATCTAATGCATTTTCAAAAATGTGAAAAAATGTAGTAGACCCTTCAATGCCGGCACATATCAAAATACTAGTGCATGACATAAACTTTTCTTGGAAAAACAAATTGTGTACCCGCAATATGTCTGAAATAGGAACGACATTTAGATTATACCCCTGAATGTCCAAGAATGCCGAAATATCATAGAATGATATTTCGTTTTACTCCAGATATCAGTTTAAGATATCTTCAGTATAAGATAGTAATAGGATTCTGTTTTTGAACAAGCAATTGTATAAGATAAAAATAGAGAGGAATGAAGAATGTTCGTTTTGTAAACAAAAAAAAAGAGCTTGGAGATATTGTACATTTCTTTAATAATTGTGAAATCAGTAAATCAATCTGGAATGACACAGTAAAATGGAAAAATGAAGGTTCTCGAGTACAGTTAGAGTTTAATTTAGAAAATGTAATTTTTGGTTGTGAAGACAAAGAAACGATGCTTTAAATTGCATGGTGACTTTGATTCAGCACCAACTATTTGTACAAAAGTTTAACAACAACATACCAAATTTTAGTTCTTTGAAAAAGAAAATTATTCAATATTATGAAGAAGAGAGATATATTCATTCTATATCTGGTTTGTTTAACATTTTTGTTTACTAAGTGGCAGGCACTTCATCATTTGTTTATATGAAAAATGGGGAGAATTGTGAAAGTATTTTGTTTTATTTGAGTTAAAGTAAGACTTGATTTCATTGAATTATAAAATGTTTTGTTTGTTTTTGATTCAATAAAATAGTCTTTGGAGGGCTACATCGTAAAAAAAAGAGAAAAAAAAATATAGAGAAAAATGAAAATGATACATTTATTTATTACTTAAATCGGCAGTTACACTGTAATTCAGCGTGACAAATAACTATACATTTGGTAAATGGAGCCAACAAATACCAATAGCTACTCAAGATTAATCCCTTTCAGAACATAATAATGTATGACTATAAATTAATCTTTGACATCATATATTCGCATCTGAACGAAATCAAAAACATATATCATCTTAACTTTACATAGTAATCGAATTATATTTGCTATGATGTACTCGGAACTTGGAATTGTTTTCTTCTTTTCTTTTAAGGGTCAAACACACATTTTCTGTTAGCATCAATATTTTGTTCATGATTTCATCTGTATTCCGTTTTTTCCAAGAAACAAACAAATGCTTGAGGGACCCGTGTATGAATGGAGGAATATGCTCAGATCATCTGGTCCTTTACTCATGTTCTTGCACAAGTGGTTGGACGGGAAGTGAATGTCAGTATGGTAAGTATTTTTTTTTTAAATTCCACCCAACAAATCACATTGGAGATAATGAATCTTTAATAATAAAAGTTTGCTTGGGCAAAAATCGTCACAACATTAGTCAATGTCATCAACGTTATTTCAAATTCCCGGAAGTGACCGGTAATTAATTGCACCCATGCTGTAATGTAAAACGCACAGTAGAATATAGAGTAATTATCTCAACATGGAAGGCAATTCATTTATTCCCCCGGTGTATATTTTAGACATGCTGAACCCCCCCCCCCCCTTTGATCCTCGAGCTGACAATCCTCGCGGCCGCGGCGTAGTATCATTCTATTCAAAATGAAGGAGGATGGCCAACCTGCTCAAACTGATAGTGAAATGGCAAACATTCTTAATGAATACTTCTACAGACCTATAAGCCTCACCTCTGTTGCAGGAAAGCTGATGGAGAAAGTTATTCGAGATGCTATAATTACACACTTAATTAGTAATCATCTACTCTCACAAAATCAACACGGACTACCCCAGGAAGGACATTTGCAACTCAATTACTTTGCGTACTAGAGGAATGGTCGCGATGGCTCGATGAAGGGAAGGCGATTGATGTTTTGTATCTCGACTTCAGGAAAGCATTCGACAGTGTTCCCCGTGAAAGACTCCTACTCAAAATAGAGGCACATGGACCTGAGGGTAAACTCCTAAACTGGATTAGAGCATTTCTGACAGAGAGAGTACAGAGAGTCTTCGTTTACGGAGAATCTTCCAACTGGTCTGCAGTAACAAGCGGGATGCCGCAAGGCAGCGTCCTCGGACCGGTCTTCTTCCTGGTCTGCATTAATGACCTTCCACTTGACTTGGGAAAGAGCGAAGTACCCTTATTTGCTGATGACACAAAGCTGTATAATACAGTGAGTACACCAGCACAGATTAATGACCTCCAAGATGGTCTGAGAGATGGCAGCAGTTGCCTTTTAAGGAGGACAAATGCAAAGTGCTCCACATCGGCAAGAGAAATTCTGAAGGAAACTACAACATGCAAGGGAAACATCTGCAATCAGTGAAAGCTTAAAAGGATCTTGGAGTGACAATTGACATCAGCGGTTAGTAAGTGATACCAACTACTGAGAATTATGAAAAAAAAATCTCGAAACTAGATAAGACAACACTGCCGATTCTATTCAAGACACTGATTAGACCATACCTAGGAAATGTGAGTGTTCTTTGGCATAGCAGATATAAAGAAGATGCAAAGAAAATCGAAAGAGTGCAAAGAAGAGCTACCAAATTGGTTTGAGAAATCAAGGACCTCCCATACCAAGAAAGACTCAAATACATGAACATGTAGTCTCTGTTCTACAGAAGAAGAAGAGACATGATCGCGGTCCACCAGATTATGCACGGACTAGTTGACATCCCACAAGATCAATTCTTCTCCCAACCTGCAAGTAGAAGCAGATCCAAGAGAGGGCACTGTTTCAAGATCCAGAAAGAACAATGCAGACAGGATGTTAGAAGGAAGTCTTTCAGCAGACGGATAATACAAGATTGGAACAGTTTGCCAGAAAATGGAGTGGTCTTGACAACAATGGACAAATTCAAAAGACATATAGATAAGCATTGGTGGGAGTATCGCTTTGATCTCCCATGACTCCACTCCTCTGCATGCGCATAGACTCAGTACAAAATCTTACAGGCTAAACCTATAAGCAGTGACCGGGAATTACAAGCCAACGCCTTCTTCCTGTATCAGATGATGATGATGATGATGATGATGATGATGATGATGAACACATTCTCTGCTTGGTAATGAATCATTCAGTTTTGCTGCTTCTGAACCTAGGTTGTTGAAAAGTATCCCCCAGTATTACTCAGTGAAACTTGTGACATGCTGTATACTTTCAAAACCCAGTAAAGACACATTGCTTGCAACTAACCACTGCCCGCAGTCTTTCTCATGAGGTTTTCTATTTCAATTTCTCTCGTCGTATAGATATTTGAAGTGTCTGTGCTATGCTCATTTTATTTTATTTATTGTTGTGCGCTTTTAATACTGTGTATTTCTTTTAATTGTCTTTCGTTCTGTAATGGGCGATCCAACTTCACAGGTTTTCGCAACCTTCATGAAAATCCCCACACAATTTGTAAAACCTTTGTAAATATAGTTAAAATTTCCCATTAATTTGTATACTTTGAATTTTATATTGCGAAATTAATTGAATTTAATTGAATTTAATTGATTGAATTGAATTTCTCAAATTAATCATGGACAGTATATACAGTATTTTTTTCAACCTCATCAGTGCCTTTGACTGGGTACCTAAATATTGGCGCTCTACACATCCCCGGATTACACGGGATACCATACTGATCTTAAACCACTTGAATCGATCACAACATTTTCGTTATGTTCATCTTAACAAGTGTAAAATAATTATATGCAGATATGTTTTAATAGATACCACGAAAAAATCAGTTAATTTACTTGTTATTGACTTTACATTATATGCAGACGTGGACGAGTGCTTGTCTAACCCGTGTTTTAACGGAGGGCATTGTAACAATCTTCAGAATGCCTTCAGTTGTACCTGTAATTCTGGCTGGGAGGGAACAAGATGTCAAGACGGTAACTATTTTTTTCCTTTCTTCCGATGTTATGTTTTGCACATAAAACCTCAATCACAATTTCTGCATATCGGAGTAAGATGATGATCATAAAACAGTTATGTTCTCGACAGATAAATAACAATGATAATTATAATGATGATAATAATAACAATAATACAGACAATAATAATAATAATAATAATAATAATAATAACAATAATAAAACCTAGAAATTTAATTCGTCATGATGAACATGATGATGATCGTGATAGTAATGGTGAGGATGATGATAACGATAATGTTAATGATGATGATAATGATGTTCATGATCATGCTGATGTTGATGATGATGATAATGAGACCATGATGATGATGATCATGATCATGATTATGATGTTATTGATGATCATGATCATGATCATGAGCGTGATCCTGACATCTGATTGGAAAAAATGAGGCGACATTAAGATAGCGTATAGTCCCAGCTGCAACATACTAACAAATCAACAAAAAACAAGCAGAAAGAACGGCGATATTGCTCGCAAAAGACAGGAATGTAGAATCCAGATTTGTGAAAAAGTCATCTCCCATATGGATTACACGCAAAAAGTAATGGATCAAGTGATAATAGGGTAATAATAAAGTAAATAAGGTTGTTTATGAAATTATTTGCCTTTCTACGTGTTTTAATATTCAAAGGAGATGGTACTGTGAAAGGTCAAAAAGACCAAAAAAAGGTGAAGAAAAAAAATTGTTGGAGACGCCCAGACTCGAACCAGCGATCTCAAAGTCGAAAGTCAAGTGTGTTACCGATATACCAAAATATTTCCAATAGCGATTACACGTAAACGAAAAATGGAAATCTCAAATCCAACTTTGTAAGTGAAATATGAGCATGATCCCGGCATCTGATCGAAAAGGGGCATTTTTGTGATAACTCATTGTCTCAGCTACAACATCCTCAAAGCTCAGCGAAACGAAACTAAAACGACGGAGATATTGTTCGCGAAAGACGGAAATGTAGAATCCAGTTTTGAGAAAAATTCATGTCCCTTAGAGAATACACGGAAAATGTGAAAAATTGACATGCCTCCTTTCATCGCAAAAATACGCCATGATGCCTTTGTTGAAACGAAACATTGTGGGTACTGCATTTGTAGAAAATTGTCTCAGCTAGAACATATCAAAATTTAAAAGAAAATCGATCAATATTTACAGAGATACAATCAATTTTCCATAAATATGCTGACGTCATAATATGCAAATTCGTATTTTGAGTTCCAAGGCCATTATAACGACGTCATGATATTTGTAATGGCCAAATGATACATGATTTAATATCTCCGACTCATAGTCTATTCAAATATGAAAAAATGAGGGTCCCGGTTTATCCAAAAGAGCTATAATTGATACAAGTTTTTGCCCATATATGCTATATATTACAAGCGCTTGCGCGCACGGACATTTATCTTGAATGGAGGCTCATCCTGATATTAATGGTCATAAAGAGATGAACATGGTATCAAATTATTTGAAAAAATATGGGAAATATCATGAAAGAAAAAAAAAATGGCGACTCTATGTTGTGTAATGGTGTTACGCGCGAAAACGCGCGCGCATGCGGGCGTAATTTTTTATAAAATGCTTAAAATGGCCTGAAACGTAAACAAACAAAATTTTATACGATTTTGAGCATTTGAAAATTTGGCGCGCGGACTGACGCGCGAATGTACGCGCACGTGCGCGTTTTTTTACCCGAAATTGACCGGACTGATATTGACCTTGATCATGATAAATATGAATGAGAAATGACTTACTGTTATGAAAACATGATCATGGGTAAATTTTCCGAAAATTTCACAAAATGGCGCCTAGATGACGTCATCAGTCAAGGTCAAGGTTGAAAACTTTGCTGTGCTTTTTCCATATGCCTATACATCTGTGTGCTAAATTTCAAGGCATTTGGTTGAGCCATTTTTAATCTTGCCCCATATGAACAAATTTGACCCACATTCGGTCAAAAGATCAATGAGTCATTTTGTGCACCTCCCACACAGACGACGAACGTCCGAGTGCACTAGAGCGTAACACCAAGGTACCGAACTCGTCGATTTTTATGAAATAGGGGTTTATCGTATAAAACTGGTGAGAGTGTGAATGTCAACACCGCTGTGCGTGCGTGACTTGTCAACACTCTCCCTCTCTCTCTCTCTCTCTGTCTCTCTCTTCCCTCTTCTCCTGAAAAAAGGAAAACAAATCACGAAAATATATATGTATGTCTAGCAGATGCAGATGCACATCACAATGCATAAGTCCATCGTCATCCCTCCGTCTAAGATGAGCGGGATCACCCTGCAATATGAATACGCGATTCCTTCACTAGCAGATCTACCATGAGTATTTAGATCAGCTCGCCAGCGAGTTCAGAGTGCCATTAATTTGCTAAATTTCAGGAAAACTAAAGTATCCAGTGTCTCGTGAGAGATATAATCTAATCCCTACACACCTTTTTTCGTAAAAGATCGTCCATAATATTTAAATTCCCTTCAGTAAATTGCTGAAATCAACGTAAAATGTGTCTTTTCCATCGCCGGAGCCGAGTCAAATTTGGTGGTAGAAATACGCACGGCTGCGAGCACGGTGTGTAAGCCTCATTGTCCGCTGTGTAAAAACTTCGTAAGTTTACAAAAGCTATTGAATAAGTATCTCCAATCACATTGGAGATAATGAATCTTTAATAATATAAGTCTTCCCAACCAAAAATCGTCATATCATTGGTCAATTTCATCAACGTCATTTCAAGTTCCCGCAAGTGACCGCTTATTAATTGCACCCATGCTGTAATGTAAAACAAAACGTAGAATACAGTTATTTTATTTACATGGAAAGCAATCCATGGATTTTCACCGGTGTATATTTAGACATGCTGACCCCCCCCCCCCCTCCCCCCGTAATCCTCAAACCTGCGATCATCAGGTAAATATGCTTGTGAGTCCTCGAACACATTCTCTGCTTGGTGATGAATCATTTGCTGCTTCTGAACCTAGGTTGTGGAACAGTATTCCTCAGTATCACTCAGTGAACCTTGTGACCTGCTGTATACTTTCAAAACCCACTAAAGACATACCTTCTCCACATTGCTTGCAACTAGCCACTGCCCCAAGTCTTTCTTATTTGAATCATGGACATAGTATTTTTTTCTTCAACCTCATCAGTGCCTTTGAGTGGGTAACTAGATATTGGCGCTCTACAAATTCCCGGATTACACGGGATACCATACTGATCTTAAACTACTGGAATCGATGACAAAATATTTGTTATATTCATCTCAGCAATTGTAACATACTTCTGTGCAGATAAGTATTCATAGATACACGAAAATATCAGTTACATTTATTAATTCTCTAACAGATCTGAACTAGATTGACCTCTTATTGACTTTACCTTCTATGCAGCCGTGGACGAGTGCTTACCTAACCCGTGTCGTAACGGAGGGACTTGTCTCAATCTTCAGAATGCATTCCGTTGTATCTGTAATTCTGGCTGGGGGGGAACAAAATGTCAAGACGGTGACTATTCTTTTCCTTTCTTTCGATGTTTTGTTTTGCACATAAAACCTTAATCACAATTTTAGCATGTGATTTAATCTGATGTATTAAAGATGATGTTCATAAAAAATTAATATCCTCGTCAGATAAATAACAATAATAATAATAATAATGATAATGATTTTGATAATAATAATAATAATGATAATAATAATAATAATAATAACGATAACAATGATGTTAAGTTGGTAACATTTATATTGCTTTATACTAATGTTTCTAAGCGATGTATTATTATACGTATCCGGACACCTACCCCCTAGGGCTACCACCCTTTAGGACGACTAACCCCTTAGAACATGACGTTATTACGTTACATGAGGTTATTTAAAAACATAAATTATATTGCATGTTTAAAGTACGCATTAGATTGACCTTAATCTCTATACTTTTTCTTTTAAATTAGATTCTCTATGTTCACAATTCATGTTATAAAAGTTATGAGAATACTGAAAGAGATAACCCGATATACTCGCATAATTAATTTGAATAGCTGTATTAAATGTCCCATGGGCTACAAACACTTTGCTTTTGAGACCTGCAAGTGATTATAGTTATGTTGCCACTTTTACCTTTACTTATGTTTTCTTATAACACTGTTATTTTCAGCACTAGCATAACCATGTACGCAAGAACGTACACATGTTCACAAAATTACATGCACAGACTTACACTTTCACACATGGACACAAACTCACACAGCGTGCTCTCTGTGAATTTTCTTGTATATTTGAGATATTCTAGAATTCTCAATGATTTTTTTTTCTAACGCAAATTTTGACCAAGGTTTGAGAAATGTTGAAAGTAAGTATTATACAGTAGAAGAATTTAATTGTAGTTTTAACTCATCCAATAACAACGATCAAATGTACGATGACTCAAAATCCATGAATATTCAAGCCAATCCTGACTTCAGCCTATTTCACGTTAATAGTAGAAGTATGAATAAGAATTTCGAGTCCAAACAAGAACTTTTTTAGTATTACATAACTTCCAGTTTTCCATAATAGGCTTATCTGAAACTTGGCTCCATAAAAATTCCCCACCTCTATTTAATATACCAAACTATCACATGTTTTGTTCTGATCGTGACCATGGTAGAGGGGGCGGAGTAGCGCTATACATACATAATAATTTTAAAATTAAAGTTAGGTCTGACTTACACACTGAAGGTGCTGAAGATTTATATATTGAAATATTAAATGATAAAACCAAAAACATAATAGTTGGCATAATGTATAGACCCCCTAATCATAATGTAGACTTTTTCTTGGACAATTTTGATAGATGTCTTGATACTGTTTCCCAAGAAAATAAAGAAGTCTATATATCTTTTAAATTCTGATGATAACCACATTGTGAAATTTAGTAGTACACTGCAATCTTACGCATTTAACTCACATATTGATAAACCAACAAGAATTTCATGTATTTCTCAAACTCTCATTGACAATATTTTTTCGAATGTAGGTTATACCAATTTTACAAATGGTCTGTTGTATTACGATATTTCTGACCATTAACCGATATTTATTATTTCTAAATTTCACCTTGTTAAAAAATGACTAAAAATAATTGTGCAATGCATAGAAAACAAACAAAACATAATATTGAATCATTAAACTTTGATTTAGCCAAAGAAGAATGGGTCGAGGTATTATGTGCATCTGACGTAAATGTAGCATATGAAAAATTCTAGAAATTGTATTACATTATTATCATAAGAATATACCCCTTGTCAAAATTTTAAAAAAATGGTAAAAAGGCCAAACAACCATGGATTACTAAGGATATTTTGCGTTCCATATTTGCCCGTAATAAGGAAGCCCTTACAAGTCAATGTAACGACAAGCTTAAGAAGTATAAAACGTATAGAAATCATCTTACATCTCTTATACGATTGTCTAAGAAGTTATATTATTCTAACAACATAGAAAGTAATAAAAGTAACAATAACTTATTATGGAAAACTCTAAAGGAACTCTTAGGCAAGAAAAATACAGAAAGTAATAAATGTTTCTTAATAAATAATTAATTAATAGGCCAATTTCATTATTACCAAGTATCTTTAAAATTCTTGAAAAAATAATATATAAAAGACTTAACACTTTCTTACAGAAAAATAATTCGTTGATTCCTAACCAGTTCGGATTTAGAATTGGTCATTCTACCGATTACGCAAGTATGCGTATGTATGATAACATAATTGAGGCTTTTGCGAACAGTGAACATATTGTTGGAGTATTTATGGACTTGTCAAAATCTTTTGATACGATTGATCATAAAATATTAATTCATAAATTACAATACTATGGCGTAAGAGGTCCAGCTCTTTCATGGTTTACTAATTATTTACAAGACAGACAACAATACGTATCTTTCCAAAATCATGAATCAACAAAATCAACAATTAAATGTGGAGTACCGCAAAGATCTATATTGGGTCCATTGCTATTTATTATTTAGATAAATGATATTATTGAAACCTCTTCACTTTTAAATCTTATCATCTTTGCTGATGATACGAGTATTTCTTATTCCCATAAAAACTTTGATACGCTCATAACGCGGTTAAACTGTGAATAAATGACAATTTCTAGGTGGTTTAAATCTAATAAATTGTCAATAAATCTTAATAAAACAAATTTCATTTATTTTAAATAGACCAACGTACATGATATAAAAAATTGGAATATTGAGATTGATGGCTTGCCTCTCATTGGAAAACAATTTGTTAATTTTTAAGGAGTCACTATTGACTCTACTCTAAATTTTAATTAGCATATACGTTATATACATACATCAATATCAAGGAATGTTGGAATACTGTATAAGTAAAAAAAAAATCTTTCTGAAAGATCTATGATTATATTATACAATTCACTAATTTTATCACATGTGATACATCGTAATAGTGTATGGGGTAATTGCAGTTTAACAAGAATTAATTCCTTATTTTTGCTTCAAAAGAGAGCGATTCGCATGATCACTAACTCACATTATATATATCACACACGGAACCTTTATTTCAGCGTTTAAAAACATTAAAAATACAAGATATTCACATTTTTCAGACATGTATTTTTATGTATAAATATTCTCATAATCAACTACCATCCCTATTTCACAATATTTACATTTTAAACTCAAACATTCACACATACCCCACCCGTTGTTCAACAAATTATCACTTAGAAAATCCTAAAATACTTTTAGCACCATCAGTAAGACATCATGGACCAGATGTTTGGAACTCCTTACCAAATTCGATAAGACATTGTTCATATCTCTATTCTTTTAAAGCATCTCTCAAAAAAAAATTGTAAATGAATTAGGTAATTCTAAGACTTACCGTACTGTAGATTGGCAGGGGACAACACAGTATTCAGAAGGATTTTGCCAATCTAGAACATGAAGTTTCACTCTCCTGTCGAGGCATAGCATGATACTTCACTGCACTGTATACATCATGCATGAAGAAGGTAAATCATATTACACGGATGTTTCACTTTCATATACATGGTGCATGCACATTGTATGCAAGTCCTGGCCTTGAGTACAAATATAAAACAGCCATTCAAATAGAGTTGGAGTTTAGTCATTAATGAAAATGCAAGTCTGCACATGTTTGGCTTTGCCGGGTCTGGGACTTGTATTGTCTTGATCAATATTGCAGAACTTCTGGTGCATGTTAACCCTAAACAGGCCGGGCTATTTGAGGTCTTAGTATGGCCGGGGGGGGGGGGGGCATTATGACCCCCCTTAAGATCTCGGCCGCGAAGCGGCCGATCACCTCGAAAATTTGCACGCATGTCAAGTGAAGTGTATAGGATAATATGATAATTTCAATTTTTTGAAAAATTCACTCATTTGCATATTTATGGTAATTTATGCAAATAAAGTCATAAAAATCACATTTTTACCCATAAATCATATATTATTCATATTTAAGCATTCTTTTTCACTACATATATTCATTAGACCATTCTGCATAATAATACGACAAACAAATTTAGAAGAGCCAGCTTATTCCTTATGTTATTCCTTGTTTTTGTAATTTCTTATGTATTTCTTTGTTTTTTTAACTTATGTATTTCATTGTTTTTGTTGTTTTATTTCATTTCTTACTACAATTCAACTATTTTGACTCCAAAAACAACCACCTAAACTTTAAACAAGACCCAATAACCCATGTTTGATCTGTTTTTAGGAAAAATGACTTTTCCATATGTTTTGTACACAAATCACGAAAATGAGCGATTTTCTGGCTGACATGCATAGACAAAAGGTCACGTGACCTTGTAACCGCAGGTCTGATTTTCAAAAAAATCTTTTAAAAGTTGCGCAAGACTCGAAAGAAAAAAGTCAGCGAGCGGCGGGGCGCCATCCGTATGCGTTCCCGAGCAATCGGAAAAATCGTGGAGGGGGGGGGGGGTGCATAATGCCCCCCCCCCCCCGGCCTTATTAGGGTTAAGATGTTGCTCAATCTTTAAATTGGTAACTATTAGTATAATAAGTTATGAAATTTTAGAGTTTTTCCCCTCATGTTTTGGGGGCTTAAATAAATAAAAGTAGACTCCAGAAGCGTTGCTCGGGGAGGGGGGGGGGGAGAGAAGTTCCCCCTTTTCACCTCAGATAATTGCCCTAGTTACTTTGATGACATGTGCTCATATCAGATCCTGTAGGTTTCTATTGGTTTCTACTGGTCTTCAAAACCACTAGGCTCTGCTGGTTTGTAAATGTTTTTACTGGTTTTACTTAGTTTTTTAACACCCTTGTTCAAACCATTATATCCTGCTGGTCTCTATTCGATTCTACTGATCTTTAAAATTTTAGTTAATCAGTTCAGTTCATTTATTTCAATCATAAAACCATGACATAATATATATATATATACAAAAGTAACATTAAACAATCATAATCTTACAATTCTGTAATTACGAAATTGGAGACTGAAAAGGAAGTTTGAAAAACTTGTAAGTATAATAGTCCCCTGACATTAATAATAAATAACGAGATTACATGTTTGTACACGTTACTACAAAAACAACAATATATACTAGAAATGCAATCGTGTCACAACAATGTGGACTATCCAGATCAATTTGTACGGAGTCTGTAGCTTCTGTGATATTAAAGATAGGTAGGGCGAAAGAAAGGCCTCAACAGTGACCTTGATGGGATGGTAGGTACTATGCCTACGAAGTTTGAAAGAAATTTGGATATGGGAAAGAACCTAGAAAGGGCTCGCAAGCACTGCGTGCAAAAACCAATGTGATTTTTTTGCATGTTCGTCATTGCAGTAAAGATCGTTCTGGGGGCCAAAAGCGTGAACCCGATATGCCCCATAGACAATGCGTGTAATGCGTGGGCGGAAAACGTACAGGATCTGTATTATGACCGGAGATAAATGTTTTTTTTCTCTCTCTCTCTTTATGCCTTTTACACCCACAACAAAAAGTGAGTCATTTGACACATTTAAGCATAATTTTCGTGAGTCAGGTGTAAATTGACTCATTAGTAACAACCAATGAGTCTCTATTGACTCATTTATATTTCACCAGTGTGTCAATCATGAGCTGACGCATTTGCAAAATGCTTCGACTGACTCACATGGTCGTAAAAAATGAGTCAAGATCGACATAAGAGCATTTTAGAAGAAAAAAGTGAGTCAACTTGAAAGTGAGGCTGTATGCATGCGCGCGCATGCTTTCGAGACGTCATCCAAAATGCGCATTCTCGAGCCATATTTGAATTCCCGATCGACGACGCGACGTCGCCATCTTATATCTTGGATTCAGAAGAGTTTTGACTGCAGCTAGTGAAAAATTGGTACGCATAATTATTCATATGGTCTTAAACGATGATTTTTTATGACTGGATTCGTGGGCTGAATCTTCTGATTATTATACAAAATTAATGATGCATGCGTTCATTTTACGATATCCGCACTCGAGTTGATGAGGCTGTGTGTAACTTAACTATATATTCTACTGTATCGCACGAAGCCGTGTCGAATGAAAACATGCATGATCTTGCATCATTGTTCTATACAACGAAACTCCTAGATCCTTGTTATTTGATGTAAAACGAATTAATTCAAGATTGTTTCGTGACAGTATGGGTGACAAATAAATCTCAAGTTAAGGCTTAATTTAGTGCGTACAAAGTAGATTTTTCAGATTCGGGTAGCGGGACCACCGATTACATCGCTAAAATGTGATATTTTAGGATATATTTTCCATTGCAAATGTGGACAGTGACTCTGGCATGGTATGGTATGTGTGTGATAGGCCTAGGGAGTAGGGGGGGGGGGGTCTATGTCATGATGCACCCACAACAAAAAGTGAGTCACCCTTACTCAAATTGATGAGTCACTGGTTTGTCCGTACAGCGAAACACTTGAAGGATCATGTGAGTCACTATGACTCGATACAAATGAGTCTTATTTATCTAAGACTCACTTCAAGTGAGTCTTTAAGACTCATTTGTATCGAGTCATAGTGACTCACCTGATCCTTCAAGTGTGTCGCTGTACGGACAAACCAGTGACTCATCAATTTGAGTAAGGGTGACTCACTTTTTGTTGTGGGTGTATTGGCCGTATTTAGTATCATAAGAAAAAGAATTTCATGGTTGTTATTTCAAACTACTCTCTTTTTTTCTATGATAACCCTATCGAAACACGTGATGTAAAATAGATTTATAGGACAAAATGGCGTCTTAAATGGCCCCCTTGACCAATTTTAAAACTCCGGCTTCATGGTGCCATGTGTATTGCAACTTGAAATGTTACTGCAAATTTTCACGGAAAAAAAAAATGTTTAGGGGGCGAAAAGTAGTCTAAAAAATGACGTTATGGCCGATAAGTGTTATAATGGGGCGGAAACTTGGCAATATTCGTATATTGACCCTTGTGCAAATGCGATTTACTCAACATTTTCTGTGTTAACATATACAATACTTGGTATCATTCGAAAGAACACTTCATTGCGGTCAGTGTAACACCATTGTCATCTGCGCTCAACGTACTGCACGCATCAAATGCGCTATGTAATGCATAGTAAATTCATCATTTTTAACGATAATTTTGCGACGAGGGCATTAAAATTGACTGAACTTGGCAGACACTTGTCAGTTGTCACGTATATGGATACATGTGTTGCAAGTTGCATTGATGTAGGTATAAAGATCGCCATTTTAGAGCAGGGTGAAGATATTTCGGAATTTTCTTGAAAATGGCGAATTTGGAGGGCAATTTTCTCAAATTTGGTCAGTGATAGGGTATATACTTTTGTATATGGCTCTTCAAGTATCTAAATCCAAAAAGGGGTACGGGTTTGCCAAGCCATAATGGAGATACGGCCACAAATATAAAGCCAATTCCCAGAACTTTAGAGGGCGCTATTTATGTTTTGCAAAGCCATTGGAGCGTGAAATTTGGCATGGCTATGTGCAATTATGAGATAAAGATACTGTGAGATTGAAATACAACACGGAATTTATATAATAACGTTATGGCAGTTTTAGATTATTTAGGGGTCAATTTTTCAAGAATTTGAGAGATTTTTGCCGGAGCCTGTTTCAGATTTGAATTTTGAGTATGAAGGTGGCATTTTGAAGGGCAGGTTATGCATCGCAGATTAAAGAACATCTCTTAGACTATCTAGATGAATTTGTTAGAAGTTTGTAGGATATAGGATAGTAGAGATAGGAAGGAAGATAGAAAGGCCTTAAAATGGACCAGAAACGGACAACATTGCGTCTGGACGTTTACGCATGAGTGATTTCAGAAAACGAAAAACTAGGTGACCTAAATTGAATATCAGAGATTACGCCTACGAAGTTTGAAAGGAATCGAGCAAGAGAAAAGGACCTAGATAGGAATAACAAGCACTACGTGCAAAACGGAAGGGATTCCGGACGACAAGAAGAAGAAGTAAGAAGAACGAAAACAAGGCAATGACGAAGGTCGTCATTGCAATAAGATACTACACATTACAGATACACACCGATGAACACACCACATACACCATTCACAAACACACACACACACACGCACACACATGCATGGTACATTGCCACGTAGAACTTAAAAGAAAGAGTTAAGGGAAATAAGAAGAGACCAACTGTCTCTTCAATAGAACTTTAAAGGATGATATAGTTGTGTATAATGTTAGTTTATCAGTTAAATCATTCCAAATACGGGGACCATTATGTCTAAAAGAGTAAAGCATTAACTGGGTAGAGACTTTGGGATAATGATATTTGATACGGGAACGAGTATTATATGAATGAACAGAATTATTAAGGATAAACATTTGACAAACTCTTTTAGGTACATAATTATTATAAACATTATACATCATAAAAGCACTTTGAATTTGATGTATATCATAAATGTTGAGTGTTCTTAGGCGAAAAACCGGGGACGTGAATGAGCTTGATAATGGGAGTTTGTACATATTCTTAAAGCTTTCTTTTGAAGTTTATGAAGAGGTTCTAGTTTAGTTATTCCCACACCAGCCCAGGTGATATTACAGTAATGTAAGTAAGGCAAAATTAAACAATTATACAGCATAAACAATACTTTTTCAGGCAGAAATACACGTAATTTACAAAGAACACCAATATGTTTAGATATTTTGTTAGTTGTATTCGATCGATGATCCTGAAAAGATAAAGTATCATCCAAAAGGATACCAAGAAATTTAACAGAAGAGCACACGTTTAAATTTGTATTGTTTATAAATATTTGTACATCATTAATATTGCAAGGATTAGTTTTAATATGAAAATTAAGTACACTTGTTTTGTCATAATTAATAATCAATTCATTAGCATTAAACCATTCAACAACTTCTTCTAATTCTTTATTTTACTTCTAACATTAAAGATGAAGTTGAGTTCTGGTCATGCGATTGCATTGTGAAAGAAACGATGTGGAACCGACCAGAAAAGGTTGATCATCTAGCATATAAGAATTTGTGTGTATTGCAAGGTTCTGGAATCATCAAAATGATAAGAAATTTGGCCAAGTCTTGGTAAAGTTATAAACACTTGCACAGAAAGATGTATATGGGACTACACGAACACGTGGCGTAAAAAGCCCCCCCCCCCCGAATTTTACGATGTTACATGCATATTTAGAATATGAAGGCATTTGAAGAGCCATGCTTTTCAGGGAACATGTCTTAACTGATGTTCTTCCATACTTGCATAATAAGAATGAGTAATGCTCACAAATTATTTGTCACCTCTTCCCAGAACTCAACCTTCTCTTTAATTTATCAAAATCATTATGAGATGCAATCAGGTTTGGGTCGTCAGCAAATAAGACAAAATGAAAAAAAAGATGAAGCGGAACTAAGGTCATTTATGTAAATTAAAAATAGGAGAGGACCCAGCATGGAACCTGTGGGACTCCATACTGGATCCTCTCTCTGTCATAAATATAGCTGTTGTATGATGTGAATTGAATACGATCACTTAAAAAGTGCCTGAACCATTCCCAAGCAATACCGCGTATACCAAAATGTTTTAATTAAGTGAGGAGAATATCGTGGTTAATGACATCGAAAGCTTTCGACAAATCAAGAAACAAGCCTAATGTTTGCAATTTATTATCCAATTTATTGAGTATGTAATCATGAAGGTCAATTAGTGCATGTCCACATGATGAGTTTTTTCTAAAACGATATTGAGAAACCATTAGACTCTACTGGTTTGCAAAGACGTTCCCATTTTCACCTCTGATAATTGCCTATTGACTTTGGTATGTGCTCATATATATAAGATCCTATTGGTTTCTATTGGTTCATACTGGTCTTCAAAACCACTAGTCTCTGCTAGTTTTTAAATGTTTCTCCTGGTCTACTTAGTGTTTTACACCCATGTTCAAACAATTAGATCCTACTGGTTTCTATTACATTCTACTGATCTTCAAAACCATTAGAGTTTACTGGTTTGTAAAGGTTTCTACTGGGTAGACTTAGTATTTTTACACCCATGATCAAACCATTAAATATTACAGATTTATTTTGCATGCTACTGGTCTTCAAAACCATTACACTTTAATGGTTTGTAAAGGTTTCTACTAGTTTGACGTAGTATTTTTACACCCATGTTCAAACCAATAGATCCTACTGGTTTATATAGGTTTCTACTGGTCGTCAAAACCATTATAGGCTCTGCTGGTTTGTAAATGTTTTTACTGGTTTTACTTAGTATTTGTACACTGGTTTCTATTGGATTCTACTGATCTTCAAAACCATAAGAACCTACTGGTCTTTAAAGGTTTCTTTTGATTTAACTCCACAGTTCCTCCTGAAACCAAATGACTCTACTCGTTTCTATGGGATGCTGGTGATAGAATACATGTGCATGTGCTACCTAAATTCCACTGTTCCAGATGTGTTTTCAGTCACTTACCAGAGATAAGCACATTCTGCACAGCTTGAGGCGACGAAGTTGAACTGTAATGAGGAACGACAAAAAACGTGCTGGGGTTGTAAAGCCCTTGAGCCGGGACGTGATTGTACTCGGCTAGGAGCGCGTTCGAACGCACTAAGAATGAGATGAACATGAGTTGAACTGTCTCTGAACGGGGTGGTTGGGTTACAAACTAGTTTAAAACAAGTTGCGAACTAATTACAATGGGTTTAGACTAGGAAGAACTAGTTAATAACGGGTTTAAACTGACTGTGGACTGTCTTGGACTGCCTGGAAATGACAAATTTACGCGATCTGAACTTGATATGAACTGACTGTGGAAGGGGTACAGATGAGACGGACGTATTGAGGACTGTTTATGAACGAACTAGGGTCGTTTTATAGACATTATTTACACATTGTTACCCTGACCACAGACCGTTTTACGATTTTCTGTTCCAGAACGTAGTGAGAACTAGATTGGTGTAATGGGGGCTTTACGCTACCTTCTACACGACTATCGTTCAGACGGTCACTACGCCAAACTTACCATATTTACTCCGACTAGCTCTAAACACGACCTTTACGCCGACCAAAGTTACTATCGTGCGAACAAGGCTGATGTATAGGAGGTGAATCAAACAGTTGGTTAGGGAGAAAAACATGCATAAATTGATATACATTAGTAAAATGGGCCCCGTCTTACAAAGAGTCGATATCAATCGCAACTATGTACATACGAGATAGGAGACTACAAAGTTGTGATTGATTGGAGGACTTGCGATTGATTTGGATCAATCACAACTCTTTGTACGACGAGGCATAGGTCTATAGGTTCTGTGAGATGTTTCTTTCTTTTTCTTCAGGATGTGGTGAAGACGTCAATCTGTCCGAGCAGAGTAACAAGACTGTTCGAATTGTGTCGCCCAACTTCCCCCGACAGTACCCTAGTAACATCAACTGTTACTGGATAGTTAAGACCGCAGAGGGTAGCACTCTCAGCGTCTCCTTCAAGAAGTTCGACACCGAGTCTGACTACGACTTCTTCAGTTTAGGAACAGGTACAGTCTGTTTTGTGTGGCGTGAATATATTTAGTATGTGGAGGTGTCAGGGTGCACCGGCTCATTAATTTTACTCTCAATCGAAGGGTAGAGGGTTCGAATCCCATTTTTCCACTAACGTCCTGGGGAAAGACGTTAATCCACATCTGCCACTCTCTACCCAAATGTAAATGGGTAGGCCTCCCTGGTAATTGCCGGGGTGATATTGCTTACAGGGCCCTCATGAAGAACAGCATTAACACTGATTATGCTTCTCTGGGTAAACCTCTACTTATTTTTAAAATTATTATTATTTGTATTATGATTAGTATTATCATTATCAATATTATTACAATTATTTCATAATAATGATAATAATAATTAAAACAATATATGATGATAGGATAATAATAATTATTATTTTTACCCAGAGAAGCCTCATCAGCATCAATGCTATTCTTTTGAGGGCCCTTCAAGTATCATTGCACGAGCAATTGCCGGGTATCGATTAACATTTAGTTGAAGAGTGGCAAAAATGGATTAAATGTTTTGCCAAAGGAAGTTATTGCCGGACTGGGATTAGAACCCCGAGCCCTTGGATTAGGTGTCCAGTGACTATCGACTAAACAAATACACCTATTCGTCAGTAGGATTCGTATCAAAAATAAGAAATGAGATTAAGCAATTAACATGGCTGGTTTATGTGTATACAGGTTGGAAATTATCTCAAAGCATATTTTCGGCCTTGTAGTAATGCATTTCTATTTCCTATGAAGTATGAAGGACGCTCTCTCCATTCTGTTTTTCATTTTCCCTGCATCTTTTCTAAATTTCATTAAAATAAAAAAAAGTATTTAAACTATCTAATTTGTATTTTCAGGAAAGAGAAAGGATGAGGAGAAACCTACCAAGTATGTGATCTACAAGCGAAGTTGACCCTTTTCCCGTTTGCTTTTCATTTCCCCTAACATTTTGAGAGTTATTTCCCCCTATTCTAATTGCAGACAAATTAAAAATTATTCAATTGATCTGATTTAAATGTTCAGGAGATAAGGAAGGCGGGGAAGACCCTACTAAGTACCTGATCTTCAAGCATAGTGGTCCAGAACTGCCAGACCCTAACTCTTTCCGCATCCGTGGAGACACCATGTGGATTTCTTTCAGGAGTGATGACTGGGATAACTACTCAGGCTTTGAGGTCCACGTTGCTGATACCTCTGTTTTCGGTAAGTAAGAAGGGTTGGCATCAGAAGTGATCCGGATAGCTTTTTTCGGGCAGGAGCCCGTGAGGGCCGTTACGCAAAAAGAATTCCCGTACGTCTACGTCTATGAGGGATGGAAAACAAATCCTCATTGAGGTATTTTTGATTGGGGTGGAGGTAACTTTTTAACTCGTAAAAGAGTGCCGTGAGCCCGTGACTAAAAAAGGCCTTTGTAAGCCTCTCCTGCTCCTCAAATTCATCCTGTCAAACTATTCGTGCTATTTTTGAGTTTGTTACTCAAGAATGAGCTGATTTTTTTCTTCTAATTCGTCCCTGTGTTTACGAAGTGACGGTAATGAGGAAAATCGCATATAATTTCACTTTTTATTTTGTTTGCATTTTTGGACATCATTCACTAACATCTTGAACCTCACAAAATTTCAGACCATAATAATATTTAATTATGTCACTATGACGATGACGTAAACGAGAAAGTACCTAGCAAAAGGATTGTCTGTTTTCACGAAGTGACGGCCAAGTACGCGCTTAACAGCTGTCAATTCGTGAAAACATCGTTTGCTCTTTTCCTGCTTTTAATATTTCCACGAAGTGACGGGAGTGAAAATCTCGCAGTTTGGAACAGTCACAGACCATGAAAAGGTGATTTTTTAATTATTTTGTTTAGGTGAATTAATATGGTACACTCTTTTTATTCATTCTGATTCTTTGTAAGCCATAAATATGTCCATGAGCACAGAAATGTGTGAAAAATACACCGCCGTTCCACATATCGCCCCATATACTTATTTGTATGTAAGTGAATAAAGGAGTGAAGTATCATGTGATCCAAAACTAAAAAGATCAACTTATGTCTTAGCAAATATACATCTAGACTAAATAACTTAAGTGTAGAGTCTTTCTTATTTAGCTCCACACCAAATGTTAATGCTATAAGGTTCTTTTTGTATCTGCTTAAGTTATACATTTTACAGAAAGTTAGAGAGTAGAGACTAGACTAGAGTTTTATTTATTTTTTCTTCAGTAATTTACTATATAGCTAATTATAAATTTGATTTAGAGTCTAGAACTCAAGTTACTCTAGATCATCACTTAATAATTTTCAGTTTATGTCAGCCACTACTCATCAATCTAGAATCTAGAGTGAGTAGATCAGGATCTAGACCAGACTAAGACCTTTCTTGTAAGACGTGCCTGGGGTTTAAGAAACTTCAGGGTTCCAAGCCCAAGGCCAACATCAACATGGCCAAGGGCAAATGGAGTTATGAAAATTATAATCATGCTGCGCTGAGATGACCTGGGATGTAGCCCCTTTTGGTAAACTGTAAGAGAATTCAATGATTTGCCTTTCAAGAAAAGAAGGACATGAATGAACATTTAATTAAAAATTGAAAATTAGATACGGTCCTGCCCTGAAAATGAATAAATTGCACCATCCGAAAAAGGAATACTTTTGTTTTGAGACTGAAGTAATCATGAGTAGTCTACCTTTTGGGGAACAATGTCCACATGTTTAGCTTAGTTTCTCTCATTATCTGTACTCTATGTCTGTTATATTCAAAGGCAGCACTTTAGTACCCTTGGTCCCTCACCCTATGCACAAATTATTTTAAACAATTGTTCTTGATACCAGCAAATGTTGCCCAACTCCACTTCGTATTTTAAAGAATTTTCCAAGAAAGGACCATACCAGATGATGTACATGTCTCACTACCTACACTTCAGTGGTAATGAAATTGTGATGATGTTTTTGCTTTCACTTTAAAGTTTCAGATGCAGTAGATACGATTCGCACTTATATGAAGGAAGCACTGGGAAAGTATATCTACTTTTCAAAAATGCCACAGGCCAGAAACAAATCCAGGTGAGAATAGTTTCATGATCTGCTCAAGAAAATCACACTTTAGCAGCATAGTACTAAGCACATTCACTGCTATGTGCACTGGGGTTGTTGTTGTTGTTTGGTAGGGGCAATTGGAAAATTTTATTTTGGGGTAATGGGGGCAATCGAAAACTTCTGTTTGGGGTCAGTTATGCCTAGTGATTAATTTGACATACAAAAGATAATATCGAATTAATTTCCTTACCTCTGCTTGCAAAAAATTGAAAGAAATAACTTGTAATTATTTCTTTCATTCTACAAAATTAGATTGGATACCTGGAACCGACGTGCTAGTAAGATGGGTCCTTGATAATTCACTAAACACAGAGCTGCAGATGTGACTTCACATAGTAATCTAAGAGTGGGAGCGGTATGGAAACGTTGAAGCAATTCACCGAACACTGTTGAAGCAATTCACCGAACACAGTCAGAGCTGCATGTGCGACTTGGCATTGTGACCCTTAAAGTCTCCTGACGGCTCCGATTGCGATTCTGATGATGACCCATTGTCTATGCTTGCGAGCGAGTCAAAAGGTATCTTCTTTCCTTTTTGATTGTTTCCAATAGTTAAAATTTAAGATATTCTTAATTGTTTTTAATGCTTAGGTCTTTTAGTTAAGGTAATGAGTGGTCTTATCGAGGTCAGCATCTAAGTTTTTTAAATCCTTAACAAAAATGTCCAATACTAAGGTGATACCACATAATATATTTAATTTGTGGGTACCAAAACTACACATAATAATTTCGCCTAATTATAATGCGCTGTAAAGTTTCCCTTTCATAATTGAAATTCTGATAATGATTTTCTATTGATTTTGACTTGGACTTTTTTTATTACGATTTTTCTTTCTCTTATTTACGTTTGCTTTCAAACAGTCTAGATCAAGGATCTTCGCTGCTTCAACCACTATCGCTTGGATGACATATGTGTGAAGAAACTTGAAGAACTTGTGTTGAAGGGCATGCTTGAGAAACTAGAATCTATTACATTGATTGTTTTGGCAATGGTTCAATGTTTCAATATCTCAATCTCTCTTTTATACTGTTTGATTTAAAACATTTTGAATATCATAAATAAAGCAAACTCTACTTATAATTGTAATTGTGTGTACTAGTAATCGCAATGAAATGGATTGATTATAAAATCAATGAATTGATTTAAAGCAAACTGGTAATATTTTCCATGAGTTCTAAAACAATGCACTGAATGGTCGTACAGGTGTCAGTTTTCTGTTACAGTATTGTAATAAACTCCTGCAAACATGGGCGTAAATCCCGGGGGGATGGGGGGGGGGGCTGCATCCCCCCTGGCTTGAAGTAGGGGGGGTGGCCTGTACAAACATCCCCCATGATATTACAAAAAAAAGAGAGAAAAAAAAAGGAAAAAGAAGATGAAGAAAAGAATGTGATTGTTTCAATTTTAGCATAATGCATGGGAAATTAGTTATTTGTTTTAATATATGTATAACTGTATAGCCTACACGTATACAGTATGTCACGATCATTAAGAGTAGTTGCGCGACGTGCGCGAACAAGCACTTCATAAACTTCAGAATCATTTTTCGTTATTTTGCAAGGTATTGTTAGAGTCCAGACGTATAGTGCACCAGCGCGCGAGCGCTTAAAAAGTGCAATAATGTACAGTAGATGCCCGGCTCCCCCCCCCCCCCCCACTTAGTATTATTTAGGGTACGCGTATGCTCGTTCCCTCCCTTTGAAAGCACCCCCTATCTCAGGACTGCCAACATTTCTGAATCCCCTTTTCGCCGGCTTTTCGCTGGCTTTTCCTGCCTTGGAACCCCCCCCCCACCGAAATCCGGAACACTGCTAAATGTACCACCCCCCCCCCCCCAATGTCAGGTGAGCTTTTACTTTTCAAAATGAAATAATTCTGAATGAGCTTTCAAAGCTAGCAGGAATTTCAGGAATTTGATCCCGGGATTTTTTGATCAAATTTTCTCTGATATTCAAGATATTTTATAACCTCCTTATTACATTTCTCAGGAGTCCAAAGAGAGAGAGAAAAAAACCCACCCCCTTTTTCAAGAAATTAAGAGTCGAGAATGGTACAACGAATCGTCTTCTTTCTCTAATGATTTAATGAAACGTAAAAGCTTCCGCGCTTCGTGCAGGCGGGGGAAGGGAAAAACTGAATTGAGATGAGGATTAAAAGTCGAAAACGATACAACGAATCGTCTTCTTTCTCTAATGATTTAATGAAACGTAATAGCTTCCGCACTTCGCGCGGGAGGGAGGGGGAGGGGGGAAGGGAAAAACTGAATTCAGATGAGGATAAAGAGTCGAAAACGGTACAACGAATCGTCTTCTCTAATGATTTAATGAAACGTAAAAGCTTCCGTGCTTCGCGCAGGAGGGGGGGGGGGGGCGGAAGGGAACAACTGAATTCAGATGAGGACTAAAAGTCGAGAATGGTACAACGAATCATCTTCTTTCTCTTATGATTTAATGAAACGTAAAAGTTTCCGCTCTTCGCGCGGGAGGGGAGGGGGAACTGAATTCAGACGAGGATTAAGAGTCGAGAAAGGTACAACGAATCATCTTCTTTCTCTAATGATTTAATGAAACGTAATAGCTTCCGCGCTTCGCGCGGGAGGGATGGGGGGGGGGGGAGGGAAAAACTGAATTCAGATGCGGATTAAGAGTCGAAAACGGTACAACCCAATAAACAGAACACTAAAAAGTAACCTCTTTTGGAGTGTATTTTAAGTAATTTTAAAGTATAGTGCCTTTTGAACTAGATTTAAACGTTATCGACACGTGCCTTCATTTAAACAAAAAAGGTACTCCTGTTCACGTTTTCATCTACCCTAAAAACCACCAGTTTATCACGCGACTGGAGTAACGTGATTCCAATTACCTCTGTAAATCAAGTGTTTATGACCAAATAACCACTTGACCAAGCAACGAGTTTTTTGTCAGTTAACCGATGGTGGCGATAAATACGTAATTATTTGGTCTTGAAAGCACCTTTATTGATTGGTTTCACAGGTTATCAAAGGTTGATGGTAATAATCACGTTACTTACACCGGCTAATCGTCTTATTGTTCTGTCCGTGAATCTCTGGTTATATTCAACTAGTAATTCTGAGGTGCAATACACACCTCTTTAAAAGGTTTCAAAGTTACCATAAATTTCTTGGTTATGATCACTTGGCTCAAGCTGATTACTAATATAAGCTGTGAAAACGTGATATGTAGGTGTGAAAATTAGTAATTATTAAGTGTTTTAAAACACCTTTTTAAATGGTAGTCAAAGTTGCCATAAGTTCCGCGGTGATAATCTCGTGACTCAAACGGATTATTGATCTAAGCTGGTCATACGTGACTTTTAGGTGTGAAAAATTAGTCATTATTAGGTGTCTTAAAGTTAAAACACCTATTTAAATGGTTTCAAAGTTACCATAACTTTCTTGGTGATGATCACGTAGTTAAAACTGATTACTAATCTAAGCTGTGAATCCGTAATATTTAGGAGTGAAAAATTAGTAATTATTAGGTGTCTTAAAACACCTATTTAAATGGTAGTCAAAGTTGCCAGCAGTTCCGCGGTGATGATCGCGTGACTCAAACGGATTATTAATATAAGCTGGGTATTCCGTGTTTTCCATGTGTGAAAATGAGTTATTCTTGGGTGTCTTGATGGTTTCACAGTTACCATTTAAGTTCCGTGGTGATAATCCCGTGACTGTTGGCATATTTCTTTGTTCACCAGTTGATACTGACTGTTGGCATATTTTCATTGCACCAGTTGATAACTGGAGTGTGCATATTTCCAGTTGTACCAGTTTATAACTGAGCGTTGGCATATTTCGAGTTGACCCAGCTGACACCAATTCATTTGCATATTGAATATGGGGTGCGTGCAGATCTATGTTTTTTAAACAATTTATCTGAATTTACAGCATATTTCTTAATTACTGATGATTTAGTTATTTGCAATTCATTTCGAAAATACTACAAATATAAATTACCAGTTATAAGAACATTTCGCTACTTCGTATAAATTACATTTAATTAAACATGAATAAGGGAACATTAACTCTGAACTAAAATCATTTCAATAAAGTACAAGTATACGAAATTTTTTCGATTAATTCAATTATGTAAGTCTACTTATTACCAATGCCCTTACATTGGAAATACAGACGTACCAGTATTGAAGTATTGTTGCTGTTCAACTGGTTGGAAGTTTTACCAAATGGTTCTAATGGCTCAGCTAGACCAGTTAAAATATAACTGGCCTGGATCAACTGGATCATTTAGCCCATTTAAATTTCCAGGGTTACCAGTTGGCAGTAAATGGTTCATCAACTGGACCAGTTGCAACTAGCTTTCTCTTCTGGGATGTTTGCACTGAATTCAGATGAGGATTAAGAGTCCAAAAAGGAATCGAATCGTCTTCTTTCTCTAATGATTTTATGAAACGTAAAAGCTTCCGCGCTTCATGCAGGAGGGGGGAAGGGAAAAACTGAATTCAGATGAGGATTAAAAGTCGAGAACGGTACAACGAATCGTCTTCTTTCTCTAATGATTTAATGAAACGTAATAGCTTCCGCGCTTCGCGCGGGAGGGAGGGGGGAGGGAAAAACTGTATTCAGATGAGGATTAAGAGTCGAAAACGGTACAACGAATCGTCTTCTTTCTCTAATGATTTAATGAAACGTAAAAGCTTCCGCGCTTTGCGCGGGAGGGGAGGGGGGAACTGAATTCAGACGAGGATTAAGAGTCGAGAAAGGTACAACTAATCATCTTCTTTCTCTAATGATTTTATGAAACGTAAAAGCTTCCGCGCTTCGCGCGGGAGGGGAGGGGGGAACTGAATTCAGATGAGGATTAAGAGTCGAAAACGGAATCGAATCGTCTTCTTTCTCTAATGATTTAATGAAACGTAAAAGCTTCCGCGTTTCGCGCGGGAGGGGGGGGGCTGAATTCAGACGAGAATTAAGAGTCGAGAACGGTACAACGAATTGTCTTCGTTTTCTAATGATTTTATGAAACGTAAAAGCTTCCGCGCTTTGCGCGGGAGTTGGGGGGGGGGGGACTGAATTCAGACGAGGATTAAGAGTCGAGAACGGTACAATGAATTGTCTTCTTTTCTAATGATTTAATGAAACGTAAAAGCTTCCGCGCTCCGCGCGGGAGGGGGGGGGGACTGAATTCAGACGAGGATTAAGAGTCGAGAACGGTACGACGAATCGTCTTCTTTCTCTAATAGTGTTTGCCTGGGTGAAGACAACCTTTAAGCATTGGTAAACTTTGTAGCGTTTGAGACTGTGTACTACATTTTATTGAGAAACCCTAGAAAGAGATTGTGTAAACTGACTTGGTTCTGATACTCTACTCAGAAGATATTTATGAAAAACAGTGATGAACAAAAAAGTAACGATGATGATTATATTCATTGTTCCCATTGAACAACTTCATGATACATGTAGTACATGCATGTCGAGCATTTTGTATGTCACATGTGGCATTTACTCGCTACGATTGCTGAATAAACATGATAACCAGGGCATATATAAAGAATTAGATAAAGACATTTTAGCATATTTACAAGTACTGTATAATGAATGAAATAACCTTCGTATTCCGTGAATGTATATCTGATGAGTCTTTACAACAGAACCATAAATGTACATTTCACAATGCAATACAGTATTGATGATAATTGATGATGATATGTTTGGTATGAATTTTTTAATATTTTTGAATTTATGCTCCATTTTCCACTTGCTGTTCTGGTTCCAAATGTTTGAATTAAAACTGCTCAGTCTAAATTCATTTTCCGTGTTTACATTGTAGAGTTGAATAGTTAACTACAGATTATGGTCAATGATCAATACTGAATCTATTTCCTGCATTCAAAAATATTTCTTAACATATTTGCTTTTTTTTCCTATGTGGAAAAATATATTTAGCTAGGCCCCTCTCTAAAATGTTAAAAATTCCTCAGAGTAATAGAGTAGCAAAAGCCCTAATATCACCCGCGTGAATTCCAACAATGGCATAATTTGTGTGATATTAAGAGGAGATGGAGGGGGTAAAGAGAGAGAGAGAGAGACTACTTGAACGTGTTCTTAATTGGAAAGTATATAGTAACTTTAGTACAATCTTTAGTCCCTACTACATACAATGTACCTGATAATTAAACCTCAAAGAATATTAAATACATATCCATTTTTAGCTTAAGATTAAGATTAATCATTTTAAAAGCACTTAGTAGAAACAAAATTGGTTGTGCAAATAGCCATCTTTGCTATTGATAGTTGATTTATTGTCGGTCGTAGCTTTATGAACAAAAACTGACATCATACATCTAACATCATAATTATACAAAGAAGAGTAGGTGTTCTTATTTTATCCATACATCTATTACACGAGTAATTTTTTCCGTATATCAGTGTCTATCTCATGAAATTGCTTCACACAATAAAAATCCCATATGTTTTATACGCGCTCGGCTACGAGCCGTCACTTCGTGAAAACTAAATCCAAGCGTTTTATGTGATTTGTGTTTTCACGAAATGACGGTTAAGTTAAAAGTTCATACAGAGACATTGAGTTTATTCCTATCAATTAAAAACAAACAGCTACCAAACGAGGAAAATGTACTCTATCTCTCAGTTTGCATTATTTTATCTGTACATCAATTAAACAAAACATAATGCCGTATTTAGTGTCCATTTCGAGAATTCCATCCGCAAGGGAAAAGTTTTTGTTGTGTGTAAACCCCCCCTAAATTTCTCTATAACCCCCCCCCCCCTTTTTTTTGTTTTTGTTTTTGTTTTTGTTTTTTTTATTAAAAAAAAAAAAAAAAAAAAAAAAAAAATCCCATGGTTGACCTAAAAAAGCTAACCTTACCCCCCCCCCCAACGGAGCAAAATGTCAAATTTTCAAATTTCGAGACCCCCGCCCCCCCCCCCCCCCCCCCCCAAAAAAAAAAAAAAAAAAAAAAAAAAAAAAAAGTGACCTCTTACCTATTATAATCGACATGTCTTTAAAAACATACAGGGTAATTGTTCATCCAAATCATCTAACGCATCGCACCAAATACATGAAAGCAATACATGATCATTATTATTTTAACATATATCGTAAAGTATAATTGTGTACTCCTAGTCAAAAACAGAAAAGTGAAAGTAAATGAATTGCCTGATTTCTTAATTTAGTCGTACTCATTTTAGATCAGGATGCTCTATTAATAGTGTTTCATGGAATTTGGTTTGGTCCGGGGTATTGAACTGAGACATTTTTGTATTAGTATGAAATAAGTCTGTGTGATATTTTTATACGTACTTTTAACTCGTTGTAATTTTTTAATCTGTTTCCATAGATCCTGGTAATGTTGCCAAAAGCCCCATCCCCGACGCCAGGAATACATGTACGGAATTCATTCATTGTATTATTAAATATTCTATTGATCTTGTGCAAAGGCCTCCATTTCGATCTTCTATTATACACGTAATACAACTGTGTGGAACATACATTTAGCACACAGGAAAAAGTGCACATGCTTATAAATAATCTTACTGGTTGCTAGTTCACTTCATACTCTAAATGAACGCATAGCCTATTTAGTTAACAACTATTAAGCTTAGTAATTTTGGGGAAACTTTTTTTAGTTATGTCTCTCTAAGTAAGTTTTGGGGAACTATTTTTAGTTATGTCTAAGTGCACTGTGCCATGAAAAAGAAACCCTTGTATACTGTGCATTTTATTCTTTATTTGTTGTATATGTTTGTATGTACAAATGTATGACAAAATAAATGCATGTACGGAATACATTCATTGTATAATTAAATAATCTATTGATCTTGTGCAATGGCCTCCATTTCGATCTTCTATTATACATGTTATACAACGGTGTGGAAGATACATTAAACACACAGGAAAAAGTGCACATGCTCATAAATAATCTTACTGGTTGCTAGTTCACTACATACTCTAATTGAACGCATAAACTATTTAGTTAACAACTATTAAGCTTAGTAAGTTTTGGGGAACTATTTTTAGTTATGTCTCTCTTAGTGCACTGTGCCATGACAAAGAAACCCTTGTATACTATGCATTTTATTCTTTATTTGTTGTATATATTTGTATGTACAAATGTATGATAAAATAAATGCATGTACGGAATACATTCATTGTATTATTAAATATTCTATTGATCTTGTGCAATGGCCTCCATTTCGATCTTCTATTGTGTGGAACATAGATTAAACACACAAGAAAAAGTGCACATGTTCTTCATAAATAATCTTACTGGTTGCTAGGTCACTACATGAACGCATAGCCTATTTAGTTAACAACTATTAAACTTAGTAAGTTTTGGTAACTTTTTTAAGTTATGTCTCTCTAAGTGCACTGTGCCGTAAAAAAGAAACCCTTGTATACTGTGCATTTTATTTTTTATTTGTACAAATTTGTATGTACAAATGTAGGACAAAATAAATGACAAAAAGAGAAGATTCATGCTTTAAATCATATGAAAAGAAAGTATAAACAAAATAGAACCATTGTTGTATATTTTAATTGTGACAACCTTTTCCAGATTTTGGAGAGTCTAGGGAAGATTCAAAGCCCTTATAGAATTGCTACTTGTCTTTCATATTTTTATGTTGGATTGGAAGATTATCAAACAAAACACTCTTTTTACAAAAGATTTTGACACATTTGACAAATATTAATAATGAGGAGGCAATCTTTGCATTCAGAGCCCTTGTAAAATCGCTACCTGTCGTTTAGAATGCTTTTGAAATTGAAGATTATCAAACAAACCTAAACGAGTAGTATTTTGAATAATAATAATAACAACCTCTTTTCCAACTTATGATGGAAAAAAGAGACCAGATGTTAAATTGGAGGACTGAGGAGACAATCTTGTGACTATGATATCCAGGGGAATTGTGAAATCGCCTTGTGTCGTTGAAACGGAAGATTATCGAACCAAATTTTAAAAAAAAAAAGTGATGATACTTTGACGATTAGTGATAATTACGCCTTCCGATATTATCATTTTCATTATTATTATCAGTAGTAGTAGTAGCAGTAGTAGTAGTAATAGCTGTAGTAGTATTAGTTTAATTTGTATTATTATTGGTCTTGTTATTGTTATTGTAATTTGTATAATTATTATTACTGTTATTGTCGTTATAATCATTAACGTTGTTGTTTTTTTTTTCTTTGGTGAAAAAAATAACGACCACATTTCCAGCTTGTGGTGGCACGGTCAGGCTGGAAATTGATGAGGAACAGACGATTACGTCACCATCGTATCCAGAGCCGTACAGTAACTACATGCAATGTGATTGGATAATCAAGATCGTACCAGGACGATGCATCGGCATCTCCTTCAGAGATTTCATGCTTGAGACTAATCAGGTAGGTTCTTTTCCCGTTTTTCACTATTCCGATGGTATGTAATTCCAAAATATAGCTTTCTTAAAGTATGGGGTTCATAATTCCGAAAAAATCAATAGGGTTCATACTTCCGATCATTTATTACGTTTATCCGAAGACTCGTAATTTCGAAAATGAACTATGGTTCATTCTAAGTCCCTATCAGGCATACCTGGCATTCTAATCTCGACACTAACTAAAGTAGTTAAAAAGAGAGGGACAAATGTAGGGGGTACAACCGACCCCGTGTCCACTTTTGAGCCCAATGATGATGACAGTGATGATTGATAAGAGTACTCTGCCTATCAGTAGTTTATGCACAGTTGTGGTCGCTTAATGCACGAGTTGCTGGAAAATGAATTTATTTTTGTTGGTTGGTTGGTTAAATGTCTGGTCTGTCAGTCGATTGATAAATTAGTAGGAACCTTCTTTATTGATTGTTTGATTGGTGCGGGAATTAGGCCGAATAAGTATGTTATTATTTGGTTCTCGGTAGCCTATTTATATTGATGATACTCTTTTGGTGTTATTAGTTAATACATTTTTTTACATATTAAGTTCAATGGTTATCCTCTTTACTTTGGGATTATGGTTTTGTTTTGTCATCTTTTTTTTTCATTTGTTTTCTTGTCTTGTTCCTTTCCTTTTTCCTTCTTTTGTTCTGTTTCTTTATGTTAGATTTCATTTTTTGACTTGGGTTTTTTTAGGGTAGTATGGTGATCGACCTGTCCGTAATTTATTTAATTCCGATTATCTTATATTACCTTAACCATTGAGATCATTCGTCCTACTTGCTCTTCCGAATTCATGTCAATCCAAAATTGTGGGTGAATAGATCTGTACCGTATTTTATCGCGGCTTTTTTTTAATGAATGATTTGAGTTGAATTCAAATTATTTGTCAAATGTAACAACATTTTAAACATTAAGGTGTAACACTGAACAAAATGATATGCCTTTACAGGATAATCCATAATAGCAGATTATTAGCTTATTTCTAGTCTTCGGACTATGAATCATAATCACAAAAAGGGTTCGAATCCCTGAGACGAAACTAATGCCCTTTGGCAAGACCTTTATCCACGTATGCCACTCACAACCCTTGATCGCCTTATCGTACATGTAGCAACGGAGGCTCAAGCGAGCCGGTAAATAGTACGACAGCCGGAAAATAACATTACGTTTATTATGGGGTCTTATAATGCTCCAATGTAATGATTCGAATCAATCTATTTTTCACCTCCATTATGGAAATGAAGAGTCTAACCATGCTCGTACCAATTCTATCATCCATAGGACTATGTGGAGATTGGATCTGGCTCCAACGTCGGAGCAGATCTTGTCGATGGCGGGAAGCTGACCGGATATTTAGTTCATCACAAGGCCTTCGTGATCGAAAGCAACGTGGCCTGGATACGGTTCACGAGTGACCTGGCCAATGCCCGAGTTGGCTTCTTAGCAATAGTCAGGGGCCAACCTTACAATGGTAAGAACTCATTGGCCCGAATTCACAAAGCAAGGTTTGAGCTCAGACCGGGTTTTGAGCTCAAATCTCCTTTTGTTTCGCCAAACCTCCTTTTGTTATTTACAAACCAGGTTTGTAAATAACAAAAGAAGGTTTGGCGAAACAAAAGGAGGTTTGACCTCAAACCTTGGTCTGAGCTCAAACCTTGCTTTGTGAATTCGGGCCATTACGTCTAGCATTGACGTCACAAACGAAAAGTAATGTAAGTGAAAAGTTAGAGGTGCACACCCGGCCCTCGCCCCCTTTAAAACCCAATTGGTATACACTAATTACGCCACCCCAAAAAATCGCAACCCTCTTTTCATGTTCATCCCAGAAGGCACCCGAATTTGTGATTTTTTTTTCTTTTAACATTGTTTTCGGCATTATAGCCCTTCTCTACAAAATACTACAACTAACCCTGGACTACAGTATTGGCAAATATTAAACAAGGAAGAGTGAGTGGACAGAAGGAAGACATTCCTTGAAAGCTGTAAACACCGAAATCGGGAGCATAGCTAGAACCTAAGTAAAGTGGTAGCACCGTGATCACCTTATGAGGAGGATATGTGCACTATACTGTTAATTAATGTAACACTATACAATTGTAACATTTCTTATTTCTAATAAAAGGTTGTGGTGGCACATTTAACATCTCTAACGATGGATATATCGTGGTCGCCTTCCCCCTCTTCCCCGACCTCGGTTACTGGGTTAACCTCAACTGCATCTGGAAGTTCACGGGATCTGAGGGCCGCACGCTCTCAGTCATATTCAAAGACTTCGCCACTGAGGAGACATACGACACAGTGAGCGCTGGCTACGGGAGCAACCCGGCTCGCGATGGATCCAACTATGTGATCAACAGCGCTAGTGGTAGTGGACTGCCAGAGCCGGCAGGGTTCGATACCCCTTCCAATGAAGCTTGGATCTACTTCCGATCCGACAGCTCTATCACCGATCGCGGTTTCAAAGTAGAAGTATCAGATACCTCGATCAGGCGTAAGTATGAGAAAGAATTGTATTATTATCATTATTAATATTATTATATTATCATCGTAGTCTAATGATCTAATCCCTCGACTAGGAATACAAAATCATGGGTTCGATCCAAAGCAAGGCACTTATGTGCTCGAGCAAGGCATTTTTTCTGCATTGCTCCTCTTCATCAAGGTGTTGGATTGGTACCCGGTAGGTTGCTAACGTAAATGCGCTTGGATAAGCACATGCGCCCTTAAAGAGTCACTGCCTGGAATGCTCCACAAAGGTAGTGGGGATTGTACACTGTACAGTGCAGAATCGTAACAGAATCCTGAGTCCGGGGTAATAATACTTTTGTCTGTACATTATAATTATTATAATTATCATCATCACCTATATAATTTTTCGTATAATTAACAAATTGGTAATAACATAACTTGTACAAATATATGACAGGAGCTGGAAATGAATCTAACTGCTTTTGCCCTCAGGTATACATATCCATCACATAGAACGGGAATAACATGACAGTGCAATATATAAAACAGTTGTTTTTAATCAGAAGTTACTTTCTCATGTATGTTGATAAACTGAATTTCATACTCGCTCGACATATGATCTTGCTCATCTCCTGCTAACATCATCCTCCCTCTCTCTCTTTCTCTCTCTCTCTTCCAGCTGCCAACTTTACACCTGAGATTCGTCCTACCAATTACAAGGAGCCTGACACAAGTAAGTTCTGAACGACATTCGGGACCTTATGAGCAATGTTATAAATTAATAAAGGCCCATTCACATATGGCACGTTTGGTTAAAAAGGGTATATGTGCGTATTTAAACAATGCTATAGTCCCAAACGTAGTTACTTGTTGTGTTTGTTTACAAGGTACACACATGGGAAGTGCAGTAGCTGAAAGCCTTGCTCAGATTTACTGCGTCATATTTAAAGGTCGGGTGATATCTAAATATAAGTTTATTTATGTTGATGTGCAGGGCAGCATACAACTCATATTTTTTTTTTTAAATATCTAAATATATTTCATAGATTTTTAAATATTTGTTCAAATAATGTTCTGAAACCTGCTAAGCTCCACCCTAAAAAAATGCTCGAGATCTCACTCATCTTGTGACATCATCTGTCAATCATTAGGGACTTTTAGATTTGCGTGGACTGATACGTGTGACGTCCATTCAAGGCAGTGCATTAAAAGGACGTCGATCGTAGCATAGACCTATTGTCTTCGTGCGAATCTAAAAGTCCCTATTAGTGAGCTAACAAGAGACAGTGGTATGTAACTTCGCCCAGCTCAGCACATGCCCACAAAAGAATTGCATTCGTTCATACAATACCTCCACATTACCTTTCTTTTCGTGGTGATGCTACAGCACGTCTGACATAGCAACTCTTATGTTAGTATTGTATGGTCTCTTGTAAACAGGTGGTCAGCTCTGGTGAAGATACATACCACTGTCCATTGTTAGCTCACTAATGCTTGACAGATACTGTCACAAAATGAATGAGATCTGGAGCATTTTTTTTTAGGGTGGAGCTTAGCAAGTTTGAGACAATTATTTTTTTAAATATTTTTAAAAATCTATGATATATATTGAGTTGTATGCAGCCCTGCACATCAACAGGAACCAACTTACATTTGGATGTCACCCGACCTTTAAACGAGCCTCAGGTAGGTTCTTAAAGGTTTCTTCAGGCTGTCCGATTCCCGTTCTGGGGAACCCCGTCTTTTCGTTCACATCTGATCTTCGATCAGTGAAGGGCACGTAAAGGCCAGATAAAGCCATTAGGAACTGAGGTTACCTGTCGTTTTTTCTATAGGTCAATAACATTCAATTTTATAAATAAGTCAACTGGACTGTGTTTTAGCTTGCGACATTTCACGTCCGCTGCGGGATGCTTCAACAGGCCACCTGGTCTTTGGTGGCAAATCCCTTGACATTTCCCCCACATTCCTCGACCCCGTCACTGGGCAACGACGATTTGCCACCAAAGACCAGTCGACCGGATGCAGCGTCCTGGATTTGACGTGAAAGTAAGTCCAGTTGATTTGTTTATAACATTTGATGTTAATAATCCAATACCTGCATGATTGAGAACATTCATAGACGATTCCGAAGTTCTGGTCATGCGATTGCATTGTGAACGAAACGTTGTGGAATCGATCAGAAAAGGTTGATCATCTAGCATTTAAGTATTGGTGTGTACTGCAAGGTTCTGGAATCATCAAAAAATTAATGATAACAAAAATTGGCCCAGTCTTGGTAAAGTTACAAGCACTGTACACATAAAGATGTATTTGGGACTACGCAACACGAGCGCTATATCTATTTGGTCCAAATAGATATAATAATTTACCAAATATATCAATTAGTAAGCGGTTTCCCGGCAAAATTTGTTTCATCACGTATTAGTCAAAACATATTCTTTCACATGATTGGTAATGAGAGCTTCCATTTCATTTTTTGAGAGGGGGCGTTTCCAAAACTGGTGTATACCTTTAAGTTAACCCGAAGGTCTGTAATTCCAAAAATTCGTTACTCGAAGGTTCGTAATTCAAAAGGTTCATAATTCTGAAGTTTCATAATTCTGAAGGTTCTTAATTTCAAAATTGAAAAGGGGTTCATTGCTTGTAAAATGAAATACGGTTCGGAATTCTGAAAATGAAATGGGATTCATATTCCGAAGGTTACTTGTTCCGAAAATTACATACATTTAGAAACCTTTATTGTTATTCGGAATGGCTGATTGCCAATCTTCCGAATAACGACCGTGTTTGATTTTCTGAATTAATACAAACCTCCTGAATAACACACCCTATTTAACTTTTGGAACTATGAACTTTCGGAATATCGCAACAAATGTTCAGAATTTTGGTTCTGGACTTACGAACCCAAGGAATAATGAAAAAAGAGTGTCTCCCAAAACTGGCGGAACGTCGCGGAGCACTTACGAGTACTTCCAGTAATTGATTTATAACATCGCTAGTAAATTCTACCTGATTAAAAATGGTACTTTGATACCTCCGTTGATACCTCGGTAACTGAGGAGATCAACTCCGGATCGACAAGAAGCCAGATAAAATATCATACATTGATTTCCTGAATCATTTATATTGATTAAGTTTTGAGCTTTAGACTAATTTTTTAAGCGCCTTAATTAGGCATCTTTAAATATGTGCTTCATTGTCATTTTTAATGATAAATATTGTTATTATTATTATTATTATCATCATCATCATCATTATTATTAAAATAAAAAAATCAAAGGAGGCAGCTTGTCTTCTAGGTCTAGAGTCTAATGATTCAATATACACCTCTGCTACTATACCTTCTCTAATCCAATTCAGATTGTGGTGGCGAGGTCGTGGGAGGATCCTTCACTACCAAATTGGTGATTGACTCACCCGGTGGTTCTACGTACAGGAAGTTCCTGGACTGCTTGTGGGAGATCGAGATTCCTTTCGGTGGCCAAATCCGCCTCTTTTTCACGCAGTTCCAAACCGAGCAATACCGCGACCTCGTCATCGTCGGCAACGGAACGGACACCGAAGACAACGAGAGCATTTTTATCACTCACAGCGGCCGAAAGAAACCTAAAGAAGTCCTAACATACGCTCATAACCTTTGGGTCCGGTTCACCACAGATTCCGACTATGAATTATCCGGTTGGACCATGGTCGTGGAAGCAATACCCTATACAAGTAGGTTTATCGTCATTTAAGGCTCGTCCAGTGGTGCAGTGAACCGGCGCAAAAACACACCGCCGCGTTTTTGTTTAGGTGTAATACACCAGTTTACGGTTAGGGGCGCCATTTTAATTGGCGAGTAAACAAAGCCAATAACCTAGAGGTCATGGATTTATGAGTAAATTAATATTGCGCCCGTGCAAATTACGATGACATCACTGCCTGCGCGCTGCGTTGTGCGCGCACATCATCATTTGCATGGGCGCAATCTTGATTTACGCATAAATACCACTGACCTCAGGTCATTGACTTTGTTTCAAAGCCAATGACCTGAAGTCAGCCTGTCTGCGCATGCGCACTGATGTTACCGTAAACTGGTGTATTGAATGCTTGATTGAATGGCAACTGCGCGCAACAAAGGACTTGCGCGCACTGGGTACCGAGGGGAGGGGCTTGGGGGGTGGGGGGTGCAAATAACATTCAAACTGGGTTTATTTTTAATTCAATACCAGTGATTTAGAAATGTTGCTGAAATGACATGATTGTCCGGGCTATTTCCTTGTTGTCAATATCCGCATCCCCTCCCCCCCCCCCCCCCCTCAAAGAACAATTGCCCATTACACCACCTGGTGGTGATGCGGATTAGTTTCTGACCCCAAAACGGGGTGTCATTGCGACACTGCTTGTGCGCATTCACTGAACTCTGTGTTATAAAATACAGAAATATGAAGCATATTGCACTTTATGTCACCTTAAAAAAAACGTCGTGGTTTTGCCGCGTTGTATCTGAACGAGCCTTTAGTAATCATTTCGTCGATAGCACTTGTAAAAATTACCCAAAATATCAGCAATAGGCCATTTTCGTAATGTAATCAAAATTAATGCATACATCTGTGTCAAGTGCCTAGTTACAAATTATTTTCTTCACCTGTTACGAATAATTGTATTTCAATAGTCAGAATGCGAATTACATGCATTACTTGATGTTAGGTAGGGCAAGCCATTATGTTTGTCGTAACTATCAACAACAAATGTATGCATTTTGCATTCTGCTTATTAAAATGCATTTATTCGTAACACCAGAACGAAATAATTTGTAATGAGACACTTATCAAGGACTTATGCAATACATTTGTTTACATAAAAAAAATACCTTTTCGTTTAAACATGGAAAGTCCCACTCTGTTCATTTCAGAATAACCACCGCTATAAAAGCCGTTGGGGCGCTAATTCATGAATACTTTTTATTTGCCCTCTTGAAAATGATACTTCCAACTGTGTGTCAGAATACTGATTACATAACTTTCAAGATGACTTAATGAACATTCGATTGTCTGGATGGGTTTTTATAGTAATGACCTTTGTTTGCTCATGCGCAGATAGTGCCTATGAATAGACTTATTGCGTCACGATATGCGTCTATCAACCTCATGAAGACAATGAAGGCAAAATAATCTTGAAACTTATATATTTGATTTGGCATATAATTAAATGTTCTCTTTCATTTTCGTATGTTCTATCTAACTCTTGTTGTTCTCTTGGGTATATGGCAAACGCTTTTAGTGCGATTCCATATTTTTCACTAGTGCGTCTTGAGCATTTGACTCCGTAAAATGACACCTTGTGTGCAACGGCAAATAGATTGTTGATTCTCTAGTGGTACTTTCTTCACAACTCGAATTTGTAAATATATATGGAAGGAGGCTGCAGCTGGATAAGTGAATTAAATATTTTCAAGGTGGTTACCCAATTTGCCGAGCGATGTTATATTTTACCGTTGCCGCAGGCCAAGGTTCAAGAATAATAACGGCATGATGGAAATTCTTAATTTGGAGGTGAATATATTGAGCAAAGATATGCATGCAAAAATTGTGTTAAACAACATATAGAGTATTTGTGATTTCATGACTGACTTACGTATTTGGATTCAGGCCCGAAGTACATGACATTTAGGTTACCTCAACAAAACATATTTACTTTTTTTTTTAAATTTTAGAGTAAATCACCTTATTTCCAAGGATTTATAGCCTATATAAATACTAACAATGAACTCAAATAATGTGCGAGTGGCAAAATTATTATAAAAAATATTAAACATTTTCGTAAATGGAGTTATATGACCTGTAATAGTTGAAACTGCTTTACTTCCAATATGTATCCATGATATGTGCTGCATTTTAATCTGTTATTTATATTTTCCTCTCATTCTATCTTGATTCTACTGTTATTTCATTGCTTTGTTTTTTTATTATTACAAACGGAAAGGGACAAAATCAAGCTTACCTCCATATCATGTCATGTATATACAGTGGTAAATTGTTTTTAACAAACTTGAGACCAATGAAATGACCTTGTTCCAGTGAAACCTTCTTATACCTGGTCCAGGGCTAGAAACAACAAAAAATAGCTGGGATCGACAAATCACCTTGACCTTGTTTATAACGAGGGTTTGTTATTCTTCACTTTGAGGATTGGCCCACTGTTATATACAGCAACCACGCAAGCTATGCATATACACTTCTCATTATTTTATTTTTTAGAGGGCTTTTCATGGTAACAACTTCTCAAAGACACACTTTCGGCAGCTTCCATGTATAATGTTGTTATGTCATAATTTAAAATAACACCTGACTTGTAGGAATAATATGTGTCTAGCCAAAGACCTACAAGTATCCCACACAGGAAAATTGGATGTCCCACCAATAGTTTACTTAACCCCAGTCTGCAAGGGAAATTAATGATGATGAGCTTTCCTTATGTGGCGGTTGGTGAAGGATAAAGTGCTTTACACAGGCCTGTTGGTCGGAAAATGCAGGCGACTCTCACTATTGGTTGGTAACGCCCGAATGTTGTCAAATTCCTAACGAGAAACCATGTTATGATTACTTTCATCTTCAGATTGCAGTGGTAACTTCTCCATCCCACCCGAAGGCTCCATCACAATCGGTTCGCCAAACTTCCCCTACAACTACAACAATGGAGAGACATGTTACTATCAGATCATCGGTGCCCCTGGTAAAAGGATACTGGTCAATTTTCTGGAGTTTAACACGGAACGAGATTTCCAAGACGTTATGAACATCGGAGACGGATGCTTCCTGGAGAGCGGGGATATCATTGTCAGAAACCACAGTGGCCATGGCTTACCAGATCCTGGCAGATACTTCTCCCGCAAAAACGAAGTGTGGATGACTTTCCAAACAAGTGAGTTTAGCGATGACAAGGGATGGCTCATCAACTTTGCTGACGCCAAAACCCCCGCTGGTAAGAACCTGTCTTTCTTTCTTTCGCCCTACATTCTCTTCCTATTTCTCCTCCTCCTCCTCCTCCTCCTCCTTCCCCTACTTCTTCCCCTACTTCTTTTTCTCTAGTGTGTTGACTTCACAATTAATCCTTGTTGATCTTTAAACTCATTTTCTTTCTTTCTTTTCCGTATTGTTCTGAAACTTTGCTCATATTATCTTAATCTTACGATTGTGGATTGTCGATATCCCCTGCGCATACCATGCATAAATGATCGCGTGTATGCCTATATCGCCATTGAATATGAGAGTTTATTCATTTTCCCATATGAATCGTATTCAGGTTATTTTGTCATTGTAGTGTTCACACATTTAAAACAGTGACTTCAAAGTACAGTGAAATTGCATGAGGTTGATTTTTTAAATAGTTGCAATCTTACCTTAGTATTTCTTCGTTCAACTTGTGTCTTTATGCTAAATGAAATGTTCATCTTTTAAATCCCTGTTTTGTTTTGTTTGTTTTCTATTAAATATTCGTGGCCTTTTCCTTCAGATGACTGCGAGGGGTTCGTTCCTGTGGCTGAGGAACGCGTCATTGAGGGCAGTGTCCCGTAAAGATAGGAAGAAACGGAAACTGTTTGCGATAAACAGGGTGAGTTTGGAAAAGAGTCATCTTAATTTTATTCTTCATGACTTAACGATAATAACAACGTTGATAATGATAAAAATGATTGTAATGATAATCATCATCATCATCATCCTTATTATAATGATAATACAAAAATAATGATGTTATTATTACTAAGGATACTAATAGTACTACTACTACTACTACTAATAATAATAATCATCATCATCATTACCATCACCATCGGCTCACCACTCATAAAGCAGTTCTCCCCATGCAAGGGGGATAGTACAAAAATTGTCACCCTCTGACGTCACATAGGGCCTTCAAAAAGTAGAAAAGGGATCGCTGTTTTAGTTAAAATACATGTATGTTTGATTTCATGATGTGTCCTTAACCGATCCATAAACAAGAAAAAAAGGGCCATGCGGAATATGGGATTGGACTTATCGTGGGTCAATCCTCGTTATTCTCGTTAATCATTTTGTTCTTGCGTTATTTTTATTCTGTCCTTATTTAGGGTCACTTCAATAGAGACACAAATATTCATCAGTCGATGTATAGAAAATCAAGGAAGAAACAAAAGCGTTTTGTAAACAGCCAGCTACATATTCTGATTGGTTTGTATGATTCCGTGCATGGAGATATTATATTTAGAGGTTCCGACGTACCTAGTTAGTTTTAGTGGTTTCAAAGCACAGCTCGACAGGAGCTTTGTAGTTGCAGTTTCCTTTATTCTTGCATTACGAACATTTCAGACTAGGTAACATGAGTCTGAGTTACTGACCGCCTCTTTTCATTGATGATTTGCAATCTTGAAATATTATTGCTTGACACATTAAAATACAAACACATAAAAGGATCGTTTAAGAACATTGTACCAGGATGAGGAGGAGAATAATGAATTAACTGCTCATGCCAATTGAGATTATATCCTAAAATCAGCATTTTAATTCAAAGAACAAACTTCCAATGACGTAAGCAAATGGTTGACAAATCTTTTCGTAGAAATATCATGTGTAAAAAACATGCCTTTTCTCACATGAGTGTATATGTGACTCATTGAGGATTTGCCCGAGAAAATATAAATCATATCGATAAGCTTAGACTTCTTTTTTATGTTGTGTATTTCTATAGTTCTCGTTGTTTTTGCTCACATGTATGTTCCTCTTTTAGTTGGTTATGAGACATACTCTTTTTTTTTAATGTTCTGAGGGCCACAATAGCGAAGCTGCTCAAATATTTCATGATGAAAAAGAATCTGTTGTAGATACTTAGTCTTTGAGATTGAGACACAAGCTGTTTTGAGGGTATATTGTTTCTAATATAGGAAAATTTAAAAGCATTGGCACATTCATCTTTTGAAATTTTAACACAAAAAGAAACATTACAAAATTCTGGTCCATTTTTAACATATTTTTTATATTTTTGTAGTGTGTAACATAGTTGTATTTGTTTTTCTTTAATAAAATCATTTGTATTCAATATTGCTTTCGACTTTGCATAACATAACAAAACATAGATATATACATATATATATATATATACCCATATATATATATATATACATAGTATAGCCAATGGAATCAACAACAATCATATAACTGATTATATAGGATATGGTGGTACAGATTTGTTGTAAAATCTTTTTAAAGCAACAAAATGTTTTCCACCTATTATCAAATTATACAAATTTGTTATTGTTAACATAAATGTACTGTGTAAGAGAATTATAATACTTTAGCATGCATTTAAAAGAATTTAGTGATAGTACGTTATTTCTGCATTTGTTTTTGAAAATATATAGTGTTTGGCATATAAAATAATAAAATTGAATTGAACTCCAACGTTTCCATAAAGTCCAAATAAGAAATTAATTTTATTCAAAGTAACTTTATACTGTAAAAATGAAATGTTGGACATCCGCAATGAACCTTCTAATGATAGGGCAATCCCAAAGTAAATGTTCTATAGATTCCACGGAGTTATAACAAAATGAACATAAGTCTGACTTTGAAATATTTAAAAATTTAAGATATTTATTAACATCAAATTGTGATCCATTAATAACTATACACTGAACAAATATATTGTTGAATCGTGTACTATAAACAAATTACTTGTGTATTTGTTTTATGTAATTGCTCTTATTTTTATGGTTAGATAGGCTGTTACTTAAGATTCGTGTAAGTAATATTTTTGATTATCTTGTTGTTTATTAGATTTAAATTGTGGTATTTTTCCTTTTATTTTCTAAATATTTGTATTCGTCTGAAAAACAGCAAGGAAGTTTATGAACAATAACTCTACTCTTAATGAAGAAAATAAAACGATTATAGGAAATGTAACCAAAATATTGGTAATCAAGATTTTTTATTTTGTGTAATCTTTCAATAAAATCGGCCTCACAGCTAAGTACCGTGTGTAACGTTGTTTGTGTCTGCTTGTTAAATAGATGTATTCAAATAACGTGATGATAACTTGCCGGGGGCACACGTTTTTAAATCCTCCCACTTGCAATCAAAACATGATCGTAAAGGTTTCGAAGAATCAAGGCGATGTCAATCGCCGCCTTGTCGAGTACCTTTTAGTTTTGAAATATATGTCGCAAACACTACAATGACATTATACCGTAGTCCGATCCTGTTTGCTAAGGCAATACGACATGGTATTTAAAAGCCCAAAATTTGATTTCATGTTCAAAAGGCAACACAGAAGAACAAAATATGGAATAAAAGGAAAATTCTATCAAACTTTGGGGGTTTTCCTCGAAAATTCTTATGCAAGCAAGCAAGCCAAAGAAGTTGGGTCATCACATTTTAAGCAGGAGCCGTGATGACTCCATGGTTTGAAACCAATCCGATGAGTTGAGCTAGTGCCCTTAGGCTTAGGTAGGACATTATTCCTCATTACCAAGGATTTATGCCGTAAGTCCCCTGGTTGCCTACCTATATACTTGCTCACTTAGCAGTCAGGGTAAGTGTATTATGGGCTTGGGGTTTTCCAGAAAAGAAAATATCGTCCTTTTCATCTTCTTCTACATCTATTTCTTTCCTTTTTCTTTTTTACTTCTGCTTCTTCTACTTTTTCTTCTTCTTCATTTCGTCTTCTACTTCTTTTTCTTCTTCTTCTTCTACTTCTTCTTCTTCTTCTTTTTAGTCTCTTTTTTTTCTTTTTCTCTTCTTTTTCTTCTTCTTCTGCTTCTTCTTCTTCTTCTTCTTTTTATTCTCCTTCTTCTTCTACTTCTTCTAATTCATCTTCCTCTTCTTCTTCTTATAATTCTTCTTCTTCTTCTTCTACTTCTTCTAATTCTTCTTCTTCTTCTTCTTCTAATTCTTCTTCTTCTACTTCTTCTTCTTCTTCTTCTGCTTCTTTTCTTCTTCTTCTTCTTCTTCTTCTT